>JASVEL010011323.1:0-168816 GCA_032618575.1 Nicotiana noctiflora | reverse complement strand
TGTCAAAGAACAGGTACAATCACAAAGAGAAATGAGATGCCTTTGCAGAATATTTTGGTAGTGGAATTGTTTGATGTATGGGGAATTGACTTCATGGGACCATTTCCAGGTTCTAATGGTCATAGATACATTCTAGCTGCAGTAGGACTAGGTGTCTAAGTGGGTTGAAGCCATTGCTCTTCCTATGAATGATGCAAAACTGGTGGTAAGTTTTGTTAAGAAACACATTTTCACACGCTTTGGAACTCCAAGGGTGTTGATAAGTAACGGAGGAACACACTTTTGCAACAAACTGCTTAAAAATGTTTTTATCAAAATATGGGGTAAAACACAAAGTTGCTACTGCGTACCACCCTCAAACAAGTGGTCAAGTTGAAGTATCTAATCGAGAGATAAAACAGATTTTGGAGAAGACATTTAATGCAAACAGGAAGGATTGGTATGTTAAATTAGAAGATGCTTTGTGGGCCTACCGAACTGCATACAAGACTTCAATAGGTACTTCTCCGTACATGTTAGTTTATGGAAAGGCATGTCATTTGCCTGTTGAACTTGAACACAAAGCGTATTGGGCAATCAAAAAGTTAAATGTGGATATGGATTTAGTTGGTGAAAAAAAGGCTGCTACAACTCAACGAACTTGATGAGTTTAGGTTGAACGCCTATGAAAATGCCAAATTATATAAAGAAAGGACCAAGAGATGGCATGATAAGCATATCCAACATCGTGAGTTTGAGCCGGGGCAACAAGTTCTGTTATTCAATTCTTGGTTGAAACTCTTTCCGGGAAAGCTCAAATCCCGTTGGGCAGGTCCTTTTGTGGTGGTAAGTGTGAGTCCCTATGGAGCAATAGAATTAAGGGACATAAACTCAAGTGAAACTTTTCTGGTGAATGGACAAAGGGTGAAACATTATTCGGGTGGTGACATTAATCGTCACAAGACCTCGATAGAATTAAATGATGTTTGATGAGTTGTAGAGTCGTGCCGTGACAGTAAATCAGGCACTTGTTGGGAGGCATCCCAATAGTAGCGATATTTCTCATATTTTTTTTCATGTGTGTTATTTTCTTCATTTTAGTTTATTTTGGGTTAATTGTGTGTTAATAATTGTAGGACAACAAGGAGGGATGCCAAGGTATGAATATATATTGATATTACTCTCATAAGTTGAAATTTAAAAAAAAAGAAAAAAAAATTTAATTTTTGCCCAGATGCGCGAAGTCCTGTGCGAAGTGATCACTTTGCGCACACTTCGAGAAGCTTAAACACAATGTTTTGCAAAATGCGCGAAGTAGTGCACGAAGTGACCACTTCACGCAGCTATTCCCGCACCTGAGACTGGGTGTGTTATTTATTTCGTTTATTGTTCATTCCATCCGATTCTAAACACATTCTAACACACTTTCCTCTCAAAGAGACCTAAAATCCCCTCTCTTCTCCAAACCCTAACCTCAAATACTATTCTTCTTCTTCCTCATTGCTCTAAAACTCTTCAACAACAAATTAAAAGCTTATCATCCTTAGTCAAATTTCATCACATCCCCAACAAGGTAAGAACCCTAAAATTTTAATTTCTTTATTTTTTTTTATTTCGTTTTTGTATATAACTATTAAACAGATTATGTTTAGTATATAGATGATATATATGTTAGAAATTATAAGTTGTATAGTGTTTTTGCAGTATTCTTGTTGTTTTATGATAAATTATAAGTGTATGTTAAAACTTCGAATATTTTAGCAATGTTAATGGACTTTAGCATAGTTTGATATACTTGTGGGGTTAAATTTGTGTATAAATGGGATGGGTAGGACATGAATTTGTTATAGCTGAAATTCGGTTGGGAAATCCCTAACCAAAACATTAAAAATAAGGATGAAATATGCTTGCACACAATGTGTTTGAGGAAAGTCCTCAAAGAAGTTTGATAGAGCAATTGTAGTCAATTTTGCATGTGAAGTCTGAGTAACCGCATTGAATAACATTACCTTTCTAAAACTAAGTAATGTGTAATTATCTTGTAGGAATTATGGCACCAAAAAAGCGTTTAACTGCAGGAGCATCTTCTAGCCGATCAAGAGCAAATCCAGCAACTAATTATGACACAAGAAGGTTTACTTCGGCCGAAGCACAAACCCATTTCAATAAAAAAAGAATAAAGAAACCAATTTTGGAACGAGGCATCGATGCTAAAAATCTTCAGGAAATCTGCCCTAACATGTACCAAAAGTTGATTGAACGGGGGCTCCAAATCTTTATCAATGAGCCTAGACCTGCAAATGAAACGGTAGTTCGCGAATTCTACGCGAATGTATATGAGCATGAAAACAACATTGTGACTGTGCGTAGAAGGCCTGTTAATGCATTAATTGAGGCAATTAGAGCGAGTTACAATTTACCTGATGCTGTGCCAGAAAATCAAGATTTCTATGAGTACGGAAAAACTCCAAATGATGCAAAATGGAATAGGTTCTTTTCAAAGATTTGCACCCTGGGAGTTGATGTAGAGTTGTTAGAGAGTGGTGAAAAAATTCATTCATCATCTCTAACTCAAGAAGCAAAGACTTGGCTCTATGTGATCAATAGATGACTACTTCCTTCAAAGAACACAACTGAGGTTAACGTTCCTAGAGCTGCATTGATATGTTGTCTTGTGGAGAACCTGGCTTTTGATGTAGCCAAAGTCATTCATGAGGAAATGTTTGTTAGATGCCCGAATCGTATGTTTGGCTTTTTCTTCCCATCACTAGTCACTCTACTTTGCAGGAAAGCACAGGTACCGGAGAATCCTAATCTGGATATAATGGTAAGGAAGGCATTGAACATAAGACCCAAAAGAGGTGAAGCTGGTGATGATAGCTCAGAAGATGACGAGAATGAGGGAGGAAATCAACCCATGGACACAGACAGAGGAGAGCAAGCACAACCACCCACTGCACCAGCGGTTGCATTGCCGAGAGCAGCATCATCCTCAGGAGCTGCTGGCATGCCAAGCCATAACACATGGTAGCAAGAAATAGGCGAGTTGCGACAAACAGTAAACACACTAAGCACTCGTGTGGAGGAAATTGCAGACCGACAAGTCAAGTCGGAGAAGAAATTTATTGGATGGCTGAGAGCATTGGGGCGAGCCTGTAATGTCAACCCTGACACAATGTCAGATCAAGAATAGATCGTCGGGGAAGTATTTTTATCTATGTGTTTAAAAGTTGTAGTCATGGGGACATGCCTATCTTTAAGTGGGGGGTGTGTTTAGCATATTTGGATAGTTTTGGATATTAGAATTATTATGTTTGCTTGTTTTGAAGTTGATGGATGTTTTAGATTTCTTTAACTATATGTGTGTGGTTTGTTTAAGTTTGAAGTTGATTGATATTAGTAGATTAATTTAATTTGGTTGTCTTTGTTATTAAAATTTTTTGTGATGTTATTGAAAACAAAATATGATTTTTTTTAGTATTTGATTAGGATGACAATAAATTTTATCGTCATTTTATTTTTGAGGAGTCCTGTCCTCTTTTCTTAATTTTGTGAATAGTATGACAACTTCCCCTTGGTTTTTCTTTAGGCCGCGGCTCTTTTACAAGGGTTTCAACTTGAACCGGGTATAGATAGCTTTTATTTTATGGTAATCCATAATGTTAATACACTTGAACACACCAGATCCTAGACTATAATGCCTAGTTTTACTGGAATTTTACTGAAAGTGATTTTGTTGCATGTTTGCTACTAAAATGAATACTCATAATAGAGTGTCTTGATGAGTTGATCTTAATGAGTCTTATTCCATGTGTGGTGAGGTTTTCGCATAGTCCATCTAGCGTACGTGTGTCTAGAACTTGCATAGTATGTGAATTGAAGCGAAATTACAGGTGATACTCGGTTTTAAAAATGATGTTAGGCTTTCCTTGATCTTTTTGAACTCAATTGCTTAAATCAAATAAAATCTATCCCTAGTTAACTATTTCTAGCCTGGAACCTTTATTTAGCACCCACATTACAAGCCTATACCCTTTTTGTTCTTATTTGCTATTTTTGATCCCTTTACCTCTTAAAGCACTTTATTTGTAAAATGAGCGCTAAAAGACGTCTGAAGGAACTAAGTGTGTGGTGGTTTTTGAATGTGATCCAACAAAAGAAGAAAGGTGCACTAGTGTTTATTTGAAAAAAAAATGTATATACTGTTTTGTTAATGTTAGTGGAGTATGAATTAAAGCAATGCTTAAAGAAAGATGGAACATTGCTAGGAGTAAATTGAGTGATGAAAGTGATGTTATTGGAAGAATTTGGGCTAAAAATGATTAAGTGATGTGTTAAAGTGCTTAGGAGTGGTAGTCACTAGTCCCAAATATATCCTACCAGCCCCCTAGCCCACATTACAACAAGAAGAAAAAGTCCTAATTGATTTTTGATCGAGCAAGCCTGCATTAGTAGAGATTTACATTGAGGGCAAGCTTATGATACCACTTGCATGCATGTGACTCTTTTTGTGAGTGTGAGTGCAATTTTTCATTCTTGATGTAGATAATTATAAAACTTTCTTGTACATATTGATATATGTAATGTTGATAAAAGTGTGAGGGCATATGATTCATGACAGATAAGCAAATCTTGATCTCTGTATAGAGTACTTCAAAGAAGTGTGAATATTGTGTAGCACTTGAAATTTAGTCCAGAGACTAGAATTTTATATTACTAGGTGTGAGATATGATTTTTGTTCTAAGTGTAAAGCATTAAGGTAAAATGGTTGAGTTGATGACTCTTTTATAAGTATAGTGTGAATGCTCGAGGACTAGCAATGAATTAAGTGTGGGGTGTTGATAATAGGCAAAAACTAAGTAGTTTAGCCATTATTTATGCGTCCATTTAATTGTAATCCAATAACATAATTTATGAATTTGATAAGAAATAAGCTTTCAATTTGTGATTTATACACTTTGCACAAAACGGAGCTTATATCTACAATTGGAAATATTATGGTATAATTTTGGAGCAAAAATAATCCTTAGGGGTTGAGTCTTTACAATCAAGAAACAAGATTTAATGAGAAATTCTCCCAGGTACACGAAGTGACCACTTCGCGCACCATTTCACGCACATGAGGAATTATTTGGACAGTAGATGCGCGAAGTGTGCATTTCGCGCACCACTTCGCGCAACATGGTCCGGTTAAAATGATGTCTCTAAGGGTAAAAATGGAAAGTCACATAATTCCACTCAAAGTTAATTAATGCAACCTTTTATTATGGAGATGATGAGATTTTATGCATTATTGAGTAGAGTGGAATTACACTATTCATCTTAGAGAGAAGATTTTGAGAGAAAACCCATTGAAAGTGTTGTTGAAGCCAAACAAGGAGTTGAAGATCAAGACTTGGGAGCAACAATATAAAGAGTTCATCTAAGCTTTTATCTTGTATTTTTCTTTGTAGTATGTTAGATATTAATATTGTTGAATTTGGTACGAATATGAGTAGCTAAATACTCTAATATTCTAGGGTCATGGATGTTAGTTGATCTTGTTATTTGAAGCTTAGATTGATTTTATTAAAGTTATTGATATGGGTTGTTTATTTGATTTTGATGTTAATTATTTTACTACGTAGCTAATAGTGAAATATTATTTACGAACTTTGAATTAAACTTGACAAAGGAAATTCTTGGTTGCATATAAAATCATATAGAACAAGATTTGAATCTCGGGCATCGGGTGAAGGATTTGCAATTAAGATAGACATATACTTAATTGCCTTGTTTGGTTGAAAAATAAGAGTTGTAAATGCATTCTTGTTAATATTAATACCATAGACATATAGGTATTGATTTAACTTGGATAGAATCATAATAACTCGAAAGATTCTTATGAATATTATTAACCTTATAATCAATAACCCGGATAACTATATAAATCAATTCTAAGTAGAAAATTAGCATGATTACTAGCAAGTCCATGACCCTGGAATATATTCGTCCATATTATTATAAAAATATTGTGAATTGGTTGTAGTAATTTTATCTTGAATAATTACGAAATTATTAATTGTATTATAAAGTGACTCTTATATATTTTCGAATGGTATAGTATAAATTAAGAATTAGTTAATTTAATATCAGTCAATAAGTTAATAATATTCCTCGTGGGAACGATACTTTACTTATTACTATATTACTTGTCGATCACGTACACTTGTGTGAGTGTTTTGCTCGCAACAGTCTCCCATGCACATATAATATCACTAGTACCCATTTTGAGCCTTTAAACCTTTCTTTGGCTAACTCATTACAAACGTTTCCCTTTTGTGAAGTAATTCCCTCTCTTAAACCCGACCCTCCTTGAACATCGAGAATGAGGCTAAAAGCTTAAGTTGGGGGTGGGGTAAAAGTAAAAATTGATAAGGTTGTGCATTGAGTCCAAGACCACATACCTCTAAAAGTGTTTGTATTATAGTGCTCAAGCTCCAAAAGAAAATGAAAAATAAAAACAAAAGTTAATCTATTTACATATGTGTATAAAATAAAAAGGAGAGAAAAAGAGAGACATGTGTATGTACATAAATTGTGGAGCTATGAATAAAAGTAAAAGGAGGTATGTAAGGTGGGTCCATGTGGGGAACTAGATACTAGTGAGGTTATAAGGGTTGAAGAGAATCAAAGTGCAAAAGAATGGCACTTGTGAGTAATGTTCAAGGAGGGTGAAGTCACTCGTACCCAGATGCTTATTCGACCTTCCCTAAACCTTCATTACAAGCCTAAAAAGTCCTTGTGGGATCTCCAACCGATCATTCTTGAATAAGTGGCAAATTAAAATAAAGGCAAGCCTAGGTTATGACATGTTGTGGCACTTGAAGTTCCTTCTGAGCGTGAGTGTTCTTTTTGAGCTGTCCTTGTGAATGTTGTAAATATTGTGCGTTTGGGACATCATTTCTGGTAAGGCTACATGAACTGCGGAATTTAACTAAGTTGAACCTTTTTGAGTCAAACGAAAATGCATTCAGCTAAGGGTAACACTTAGTCACAATATGAGGCTCAGAGCTTGCATGATTGGTCTCTTTCTATGTGCATACTTCTAGTCTAGGAGGAGTGGTGTGATTGTTTAGTACGTGCTTGAAAAACTGACAATGAACACTATCTTGTGTCACTATTGTTTTGTGTTTGTGAATAAAATTTGGGATAGGTATGTTCTGCTTGCTTGAGGACAAGAAAGAATTTAAGGTTGGGGTGTTGATGTGCCGGAGAAATTCGGCACATTTACATACTAATTGTTTAGATATTAGCTTGTTTTATTGCAAAATGTAGTCCATACTTATATAATTTTGTGCTCTTACAGATCAAGAGGAAGAAAAGGCCAAGGACACGAAAATGGAAGCAAAAAGACAAGAAAAGGGCAAAGTATTCCACAAATGCAAATCTGCGGACCAATCTGCGGTCGCAGATTGCATATGCGAACAGCATAATTGCGCATCAAATCGCAGAGCAAAACAATGTCTGGAGCTAAAAATCATGTCAAGAATGCGACGTATTCTGCGATTGCATAAGCAACATGCGGACCACATTTTTGCCGCAAAATAAACAAGAAGAAAACCCAGGATTCAATTATGTGGTGCCATCTGCGGTCGCATAATCACAATGCGGACCACACAATGGCAATTCGATCGAAGAACTGTCAGCTAGGGTTTTTAATATGCGACGTGGTTTCTCAATATGGGGACCGCAGATCTGTTATGCGGCAGATCTACGGTCACAAAGCTGACCTGGAAGGGTAAATTTGTCCGATTTTTGTCCGAATTTGGTCCCTCTATAAATAGTTTTTAGAATCCTGTGTGGGAATATCTTGTCTACACTTTACAGTACACTCCAAGACTTTAATATCTCCTCTTTTTGGAAGCTTTTGGTTGAAGATTCTCTTACTTTGTAAGCATTTATGACATTTATTACACTTTGTATTTTGTATTTTAGCATGTGTGGCTAAACTTAAATACTAAGGTTGTGAACCCTAAATGGGTGTTATGTAAATGGGTGTTTAACATTGAATATATGCATAATGGTTGGTTGATATTTATTTACTTCTCATTCTTCATCTATTGTTGGTGGTTGCAAACATTGACAAAAGCCATTTAAGTCTTACTTTGCTTCGGAAAGTGAGTTAGATTTTGGAAGAAGTAAATAACAAAGACTCGAGTCCCTACACCTCGTTTAATATAATCGCTTAGGGATAAGTGGGTTTTATTTGGCATCTATTGATTGTTATTAATTGCGACTCTTAGACGTTTGGGAAAAAGCAAGAGAGGAAATACTATTCAATTATTGGGAAATATTGTGTAGTTGCATAGATATCAATTGCATATCAATAACCGACCATTAGAAATATATCATATTAACACCAATAGCATTACACTTCATTTATGGGAACACAACCTTGGTTTAATCAACCGTATTAATTACTACAGCAAGTAGTCAAATTAGTTATTGCTGTAAAATAACTCTCACTCATACCCTTGCTACTCTTACTACATTTTCATGTTACTACTAACGGAATAGATTTAAGATTCTAGTCGGGTAACACACTAATTCCAGTAATCGTTTCACACCTATTCCCTGAGGGATTCCACCCTAACTTTGTTGGGTTACTATATTTGACACCGACCGCCTTACAGTAGTTATCAAAGTATAATTTGAGCGTATCAACATGGCCACGCCCTGCCATGTCCTGCGACATCATGACACATCCTGAAATGTTCCATGGCCATGTCCTTACACGTCCTGACATGTGCCATACCCACGTCCTGCCAAGTACTGACACGTCTTGTGGCTGCATCCTGTGACGTCTTGACACGTACTAACCCATGCCATGTCCTTGCTGTACCATGTCCTGCAACTTCCTGACACGTCCATAAACGTTCCATGGCCATGTCCTGACCTGTGCCATGCCTACGTCCTTCCATGTCCTTGGACATCTTGACATGTCCTGTGGCCATGTCCTGCTATATCCTGACACGTCCTGACCAGCGCCATAGACACGCCCTAGCATGTTTTGTGGCGTCCTTACACTTTTGAAAATGTGCTAGGGTCATGTCCAGATACGTTCTGACCTATGACATGCCCACATACGGCCATGTCCTATGACGTCCTAACACGTCCTGTGGCCACGTCATACGACGTTTTGACACATCCTGACTTGTGCCATGGCCATGTCTTGACATGTCCTAAGCCATGCCACACCCATTACTGCCATGTCCTGCGACATCCTGACAAGTCATATGGCCACGTCCTGCAATGTCCTGACACGTCCTGACCCATGCCATGGACATGTCTTGACACCTCCTAAACCGTTCCATGCCCACATCCTAACACGTCCTGCGACATATTGATACATCATGCGACGTCCTGACACGTCCTGACCCGTGCCATGGCCACGCCCTGCCATTTTCTGCGACACCTGACACGTCCTGAAACGTGCCATGGCCATGTCTTGACAAGTCTTGTGGCCACATCCTGCAACATCCTGACACGTCCTGACCCGTGCCATGCCCACGTCCTACCATGTCCTGGAATGTCCTGACACATCCTGCAACGTCCTGACATGTGCTGACCTGTGCTATGCCTACGTCCTACAATGTCCTGACACATCTTGTGGCTGCATCGTGCGACTTCTTGACCCGTGCAATGGCCTCTCATCCGATCATATCGGGAAATATCCTGACACGTCCTGAAATGTGCCATGGCCAAGTCCTGAAACGTCCTCACCTGTGCCATGCCTGCGTATTACCATGTCCTCAGACGTCATGACACATCTTGTGGCCATGTCCTGCAACATCCTGGCACTTCTTGACCCATGCCATGGACATGCCCTGGCATGTCCTTTGACATCTTAACACGTCTTGAAACGTGCCATGGCCATGTCTTGACACGTCCTGATACGTGATAAGCCTTTGTCCTGCCATGTACTGTAATATCCTGATACATCCTATGGCCACGTCCTGTAACGTCTTGACTCGTGACATGGCCACGCACTACCATGTCATGTGACATCCTAACACATCCTAATACGTGCCATTGCCATGTCGTGACATGTTCTGACCCGTGCCATGCCCATGTCCTTCCACGTCCTATGGCTACTTCCTGACTCGTGCCATGGCCTCGCCATACCATATCTTGTGATGTCCTCACATGTCCTAAAACGTGCCATGGCCATGTCCTGACATGTCCTGACCCGTGCCTTGCCTATGTCCTGCCATGTCATGCGACGTCCTGACACATCCTGTGGCTATGTCCTGCAGCATCCTGTCACGTCCTGACCCGTTCCATGGAAACGCCTTAGCATGTCCTGTGAAGTCCTAACACATCCTAAAACGTGCCATAGCCTTGTCCTGACACGTGTTGACCCGTAACATGCGCACGTCCTTCCATGTCCAGCGACGTCCTGACACGTCATGTGGCCACATCCTTACACGTCCTGACCCGTACCATGGCAATGTCTTGACACATCCTGACTTGTGCCATGCCCACATCCTACCATATCATGCAACGTCCTGACATGTCTTGCCATGTCCTCACACATCCTGACCTGTGCCATGGCCATACCCTACCATGTCGTGCGATGTCCTGACACGTGCCATGGCAATGTCATGACACATCCTGACCCATGCCAAGCACTTGTCCTTCCATGTCCTGACATATTCTATGGCCACGTCCTGTGATGTCCTAACCCCTAACATGGCCACACCCTGCCATGTCCTCCGACATCATAAAACATCCTGAAATGTTCCATGGCCATGTCCTTACATGTCTGGACATGTTCCATACCCACGTCCTACCATGTACTGACACGTCATGTGCTGCATCCTACAATGTCTTGACACGTACTAACCCATGCCATGGCCTTGCTTTACCATGTCCTGCAACTTCCTGACACGTCCATAAACGTTCTATGGCCATGTCCTGAAATGTCCTGACCTGTGCCATGCCTATGTCCTTCCATGTCCTTGGACATCCTGACATGTCATGTGGCCATGTCCTGCTATATCCTGACACGTCCTGACCTGCGCCATAAACACGCCCTAGCATGTTCTGCGACGTCCTTCCATTTTCGAAAAGGTGCCAGGGTCATGTCTTGATACGTACTGACCTATGACATGCCCACATACGGCCATGTCCTGTGATGTCCTAACACATCCTGTGGCCACATCATATGACGTTCTAACACGTCCGACTTGTGCCATGGCCATGTCTTGACATGTCCTAAGCCATGCCACACCCATTACTGCCATGTCCTGCGACTTCCTTACACGTCATGTGGCTGTCACACCTCCCTTTTTACTACCCCACTTAAGCATATAAATACTCTCGTAAGGTATACCCCGACGCTCAAATATCCGAAATGGATAAAATAACGTAAGGGAAGGAGTTTTTCCAATTAAAGGACAATCGGTTCGGGATTTTGTTGAGATTTAATCAGAGTCGCCACTTGGGAATGATAATGGTGTCCCAAGTCACCGGTTAATCCCGAATACGATGAATTTGACTCATAAAAATGTCTGCGAAGCAAAGATCCGGGTAAGGAACTCTGTTAACCCGGGAGAAGGTGTTAGGCATTCCCGGGTTCCGTGGTTTTAGCACGGTCGCTCAATTGTCGTTCCCGACTTTTGCTTGACTTAATCATAGATTTTAACAACATACTATGCTTTTTACTTAAATATTATTTTAAAGAATTTGCGACATCGCGAAAACACGCCTCGAGTCATACCGCAACCAGTATGCCTATGACTTTCGGTGTATTTCGGCTTTACCGAGATTTGGATTTGAGTCGCACCAAGTGCACACTCGTTCAATGGAAAGTACATTAACATTGTGCCCTAAGTAACGTCTATCGGCTTTTAACTTTTGGGAGAGGCTATGGAATTCGTATTAGCCTCTCCGATTCTACTGTGTTATCTTATTACTAAATTGGGGCCCCGGTGTTTGTTATTCGGGCGAGGCCCGTCCCAATTTTCATTAAAGGATTCAATACTAGTATTTGGCTATATTTTCTATATCTGTTTTTCCTTAGCCGTATCTCTTGTTTCAAATCTAAGCCCAGGCCACAACTTTTATTTTTTGGGCCTAAGCTTCTGTATTTACTTAAACGAATACTAAATCTGCCCAGGCTTCAAATGCCCAGGCAGTCTTCAGAATTGTATTTAGGCAGCCCAGTGAGTAACGCCATAGTTCAGGCCCACATTACATGTTGGGTCCAAACCGAATGAACATAATGAGAGCAAAAATAGAAACGTAAATTCACAATACGATAAATACACATGATTAAGAGGTAAAATCAAATATTTTTATTAATCAGAAAGAGAAAAGTCGATACACAAAGTACTAGCTTTAAATCAAATATCTATGTACATGGAGTTGGATTAACAGGCTATTTCTAGCTTTTACACTAACAATTGAGGTTCATACTAATTCTGAGTAAACGGTTTGATTATAAATGAAGTCTAAAGATCAATTGAGTTAATTACCGACAGATTATCTAAGGTATGTATAGAGTTGCAATTATACTACTGATTTCATCATGAACTAAACCTCTCATCAAATATCACTGATACTATTGTTGCCTTGTTTAACTGCTTCTTCTTTAACTTACTTAAATCCAAACTTAGATCCTCAAAATTAACTAACTATATGAGCAATGTCTTTATAGACCAGTTTTAATTAAACGAACCCAGTATCTAAATTCGAAGGGCTTCACGACTCAAGTATTATTGAACTATTGATTTTATTGTAATTTGGATCTGGTTGTTGTCTATATACAGATTCACGATAGCATGATTAACTATGTGACTTTATTTTTACGCATAAGCCTACCGTGAATGAATAACTACCAATTTTTAGAAAAACAGTGACATGCTAACTTATATTTTAGTGTTTTTAACTATTTAAACTACGTGATTTACGATTATGGCTATGCTACTACTATAGTACTATTATTACATTGTCTTTGTCTCTGTTTTTCATACTACTACATACTATGCTAAAATGACTAACAATATTAAACTATGAGTTAAAATAGCAGCATATAATCAGGATCTATATCTTCATTTCTATCTCAACAGCTTGTCATTACAGCTTCAAATGAAGAAATATGTACCTGGATAAGCAAAATGAAGCCGATGAGTCTAAGGGATTAAGCAGTAAGCACAGCAATGAACTCAGACAGCAATGCAACAGTGGAATTGAAGGCCAAATGAACAAGACAACACAGCAACAATGAGAGAGAACCCAGCAACAAAGCAAACAAGTAGAAACCCAGGCAAGTGATCGAGCAGAGAATCCAAAAACCAGAAGCAATTGGCAGATTCTAACTCGAGAAATCCCAGAAATCCTACTGTTATCTTAGTATTTTTATCTCTGAAGCTTTTCTATTCAATGAAACGAGCCTAGATGTATTTTTGATTGTTAATTTTCGAAACCCTCTCCAGCCCTTTTTAGGGTGTATTTATAGCTAAAGCCAAGGGCTGAAACTTGGGGAGAAAGTTATGGGATTAATCCCAACTTTTCCCCTCTTAAAATTATGAAATATACACTTAAACCCCTAATTTTGTTTACCAGAAATCCTTCCAGCATGTGCTGGAAGGTTCCAAAGATTCCTTTTAAGGGGTTTTTACTAATGTAGCCCTAAGGGATGAAGATTTTTACAAATTTCCCATTTTAGGGAGACCATTATACCCTTAAATCTCTGCAAAATTGCAGAAATCAGGGGTACAAATGACTCCCTTACCCTCTTGTGTTTCAAACTATTCACTATTTTACCTATTTGGTTTCCAATTATGCCCCTAAGGACACTGCTGATTTACCCGACCTACCTAGGTCAGGTTTCAGCATTTGGGGACTTATTTAACTAATAGCCAGCCCTTGCATTGGTATTTAAGGGCTGGCCAGGTCTACTTTAGGAAACTATTTCAATTTTAACCCATTTCAACCAGTTCCAGTCAATTAAGACCAAATTATTTCAATTTGAAACTAATTGCAGGACTAGCCTGCTTTATTATTGAAATTAAACTATTTAAAAGTTAGCCAGTCTCAAGTTGAGACTTGGCTTGGGTATTAAACCCAATTACTGAACAGTTGGGCCCAAAACCTTTGCAGGTTTGGCCTTTTTAATGTTCAGGGCTCAAAAAGAAAGCCTGGGCCAGTCTGCATTTGCAGACTTAGCCCCTTTGCACAACCAGCCCCTTTTTAAAGTAGACTGTGTGTTAGGGCCTTATAGAATTAATCAACCTTTTGCAAGGTTGACCACTCTTAGGCCAATTATTGCTCAATAGCCTACTTTTGTGATTTTTAAGTCAATTAAACTAAAGTGCAGGACTAGCCTGCTTAATTACCTATTAAACTAATGGCCAGTCTCAAGTTGAGACCTAGCCTGAGTAATTAAACCCAATTACTGAACATAACTGGGCCCAAAGCCTTTGCAGGCCTGACCACTTTGATGTTCAGGGCTCAAATGAGACTTGGTGAGCTTGCATTTGCAACCTTGACCATTTTTGCACAACCAGCTCTTTTTGAAGTGAGCTGGTGTGTTTGGACCTTATAGAGTTGGTCAACCTTTTGTAAGGTTGACCACTCTTAGGTCAATTATTGTCTAACGGCCTATTTTGTTCATTTTCAGTTAATACCCTATTCAAAAACTAGCCATTTTCATGGAACCTAATGCTAACAGCTATAACTAATTCACCTAGGGTTCAAACAGTGTTAATCAAACACTTACACCCAACCAGAACCAATAAATCTAAATCAATTTCAACATGATTTGCATATTAGGTTACATAAAATCAGACAAAAATGTAATAATCAACCAAAACTCAGAGAAGGCAATTGATATGGTTGAATTTCCGTTAATTAATTCACATTATCCAACTTTATGAGACAAAGTATGAACTCATGTTAATTAAGACCTAATTACTACCAGTTCAAGTCATTATGAAAGTTTGAACAACCCAGAATTCACCAAGGTTCATGACATAGGCGGACAGAAGCATAGGCTAACACAAACAGTCAGAAAAGGGTTTGAACATGGCTCACAGAAACTATGGATCTATATTATCAGTCAAACCAAGCCATATTTCACACAAGTCATGACAAACAGGATGAAGCATGTATAATGCAAGAAGGGCCCTAAATCTATCATGCCACAGAACTGGAGAAAGATATTTGAAATGCACGTGAAGAACAGTCCTAAAATCTGTCATGCTAAGTAACAGAAAGATAAGCAGTCACTGAAAAATGCAAATAAAAGAACATGAAAATGTTATTAGAGCAAGAACCCTCGAGTGAATATAAAAATCAAATTACTAAGCCTAGATCAGAACTAAATCATGTAAAGAGGAGAAAAACAATAAAGACATTGAGAGCTAAGAGAAGAAGCCCTAATCAGGGGTGAAAAACTAAGCTAATCATGAAAAGAAATAGAAGAGAACCACAGTCAGACTATGGAAAACTTAACATACTGAGAATCAAAGTACACAGAAGACAAAGAGAAAAAGTGAATCAAAAACAGGTATTTTAACTCAGAGAAACGGAACATGATCAAAACAACAAAACAAGAATGAACATGGGAATAAACAAGATAAAGAACACTAGTATTAACATGCTCAGAAGCACAAGTTAAAAGATAAGAGAAGACATGCTAATAGTCAAGGATATGCAGGGCATACTGAATCAAAAAGAGATAAACAAGAGAAAAGAAACAAAAGATCAAAGAAAACAAGAATCACAGAAAACAAAACAAAAACATGCATGAAAACATAGAGAAGTCCTAATAAGCTATAGAAAACAGAAAAGAAAGGGGGGGGGGGGGAACTTAGCTCGCAGGGCCGGTCCCCTGAGCTTCCTTATTTCGTTTCTTCTCTTTTTTCTTTTTCTTTTCATTTTCCAGTCTTAGTCTTCAGGCTCTTCTTTATTATCTCTTTTTTTTTATTTTCTTTTTCCTCATTTTTCTTTCTGTTTTCTGTTGTTTGACTTCAAAGTGAAGCCTTTTGGAGTTTTGAGTTTGTAGGGGGTATTTGTGGAGGTAAAAGACAAGGTCTTTGGGTGGTTTGAGTTTGGGGGTCGCCGGAGTTAGGTTTCCGGCGACCTTCTTTTGGATATTCGAGACGATCCAATGAGATTCGAAGGGTGAGGGTGGCATGATTGGGTAGATCAGAGAAAGGAGAAGCGATTGGCATTAGGTTGAGGGCGGTTCTCGTTGTTTGGGTGGTCACCGGCGAAGTTCCGGTGACCACAGTTTCAAAAGAAAAGGTCTGTTCTTGGGGTTTTGTTGGAGAATAAGAAACAGAAGAAGGAAAAGAAGAGGGGAGGGGTTTAGAAGAGCCGGCGACCACTGTGAAGATTGGTGGCCGCCATTGCTGATTAAATCTTGAAAGTGATGACGATGAAGGAGACGAAGAGAAGCAGGGAGAAGGGCGGCTAGGGTTTGCAAGGATTGAAGCAAATGGCTTGGTCTGTTCAGACCAAAGCCCTATATACTTGGGGCGATTGAGGAGATCGGAGCCGTTCATTTGATGAGAATCGACGGCTCAGAGGTGCGTTACTAAAACGATGCCGATTGGATGCTTATGAGACCAAGGTCTCGCCCGTTGGATCAACTGGGACGGACGGCTCAGATTCGATCTCTCTCTTAACTAATTAAATTAATCTGTCAATTATTTGGGCCGTTGGATTGAACCTAGATGAACGGCCAAGATCACATCATCTTAAGGCATTGGACCGGATCCCTTGGGCTTATGTGCTTGGGCCTCTAAATTCAATTCAAATTGGCCCAAGCTTATTACACTACAAATTTTTTTTTGTATTTTCTGATATTAATCTTTTTATGTATTTTCTTTTATACTTTATTTTTCTTTTTCTTTTATGGAAAATCATAAAACCTAAATTCCTACATACTCTAATTAATTAGTATTTTTTGGCAATTTTCTACTATTTTTCCTAATTTTAGCTACTTAAACTATTTTTCCTTTTCAAAACTAATCAAATTAAATAAATTAATCACCTAGCCTAATTTTTTTCGATTTTTCTAATTTCTACTTATTCAAACTCACAAAGTATAGCTAATTTCAAACAAAGCAAGTAATTGCACTTAAAAACATATTTTGTTTTAATTTTGGAATTATTTGCCCGGTGCAAAAATCACGTGCTCACAGCTGCCCCTCTTTGCTCGGGAACACGAAGAGTTTCAGTGCAAAGACAAGTGAGCAGTAATGAGAGATTTTTGCACATTGGCACATTCCGTAAAAGTTTTTTTGAAAACCTTTTGACCGCACCCTGCTTTAGAGGTTGCCTACATATCCTGGGTTAAACAGGAATCGGGTCAGTGTAGTTCGGGAAGGTCCGGCAGTTTAAAAACTACCGGACTCACTGTTGCATTGACACTGTTGAGACTTGCTGACTTACTCCTTATTACACCGGGGGGGGAGAAATGTAAAATGAAGAAGCTATTCTAAGCTATGATCCTACAATTACAATTGTTCCTAATCTAGTTTTTGCTCTTCTTCCCTTTCCGGTGATGCAGACTCTCTTTCTTTTGTTGATTTTCTTTGATGTTGACTCTCTTTTTTGTTGATTTTCTTGTTTTCCCTTTTTTTGATTTTCACTGGTATTTCTTGATCTCGAGCTGAACCTGCTCAAAACAAAACAACAAACTACTTTTTTTTCTTTTTCTGCCCCGGTGTGGGCTTTTAGCTATATAAACCATGATGTGCAGAAATGTATTCCCGTATTTGAAGGTGGGCGCCAAACTGAAATTAAACGTGTAATGCAATGCAGAAAATATTCCCGTATTTGAAGGTGGGCACCTAACAGAACTTAAACGTGCAATGCGATGCAGAAAAATATTCCCGTATTTGAAGGTGGGCACCTAACAGAATTTAAACGTGCAATGCGATGAAGAAAAATATTCCCGTATTAAAAGGTGGGCACCTAACTGAATTTAAACGTGCAATGCGATGCAGAAAAATATTCCCGTATTAGAAGGTGGGCACCTAACTGAATTTAAACGTGCAATGCGATGCAGAAAATATTCCCGTATTTGAAGGTGGGCGCCTAACGGAAATTAAACGTGCAATGCGATGCGGAAAAGTATTCCCGTATTCGAAGGTGGGCACCTAACAGAAATTAAACGTGCAATGCGATGCAGAAAAAATATTCCCGTATTCGAAGGTGGGCACCTAACAGAATTTAAACGTGCAATGCGATGCAGAAAATATTCCCATATTTGAAGATGGGCTCCTAACAGAAATTAAACGTGCAATGCGATGCATAAAAATATTCCCGTATTTGAAGGTGGGCACCTAACAGAAATTAAACGTGCAATGCGATGCAGAAAAGTATTCCCGTATTCGAAGGTGGGCACCTAACGGAAATTAAACGTGCAATGCGATGCAGAAAAATATTCCCGTATTCGAAGGTGGGCACCTAACAGAATTTAAACGTGCAATGCGATGCAGAAAATATTCCCATATTCGAAGGTGGGAACCTAACCGAATTTAAACGTGCAATGCGATGCTGAAAAATATTCCCGTATTCGAAGGTGGGCGCCTAACAGAAATTAAATGTGCAACGCGATGCAGAAAAGTATTCCCGTATTTGAAGGTGGGCACCTAACGGAATTTAAACGTGCAATGCGAATGCAGAAAAATATTCCCGTATTAGAAGGTGGGCACCTAACAGAAATTAAACGTGCAATGCAAATGCAGAAAATATTCCCGTATTAGAAGGTGGGCACCTAACAGAATTTAAACTAAACGTGCTATGCAGAAAAGTATTCCCTTGTTAGAAGGTGGGCGCCTAACAGAAATTAAACGTGCAATGCAAAAAGTATTCCCTCAGCCTGATGACCGGGGAGTGGATTTTAAAAGATGCTACCTTCCTCTTTTTGGTATTTTCTTTTACCAATTATCTCTTGCCCGTGAATTTCTTCACTTATTGGCGAACTTTTCTCTTTTTTGGTGTTTTCTATTTTCCACATTGGTCACATTCACTTTAAAGTGATTAGTGACGATTTGTTCCTGCATGAAACCAAATTTATTAGGTATAAACTTCTGGCAACTGGCATCGGCCATACCCGCTTCTTATTGCTTTCTTCCTTTTTTGATTTTCTCATGCTGTGCAACTTCCAACTGTTTATCCCTTGCAGACTCTTTTTGTATTTTCTCATTTTTTCCGTTTTTGTTTTGTTTTCTTTTCCTTTGGGCGTGTTTGCCAAACTTTTATTTCCTTGCCGACTCTTCCTTCTTCCTAACTCAGTGTTGTTTCAGCTTTCGTTATCAGGAGCTGGTAGTTAGCTCTCAAAAGGTAAACAATGAAATGCGGAAAAATGAAAGAAAGGTAAGGGCATTTTGGATAGATGATAGAACTTATCTGGGTATTTGCTGCCTGATTCCTCTGACCATGCCATGTATTTAAACTCTGACCCAGTTCGTTCCAATCATTGTTCTGTCTCCGAATTGTTTCCAACCCAAACCGATACTATTTTTGTTGCTTTTCTCTTTTCTGGTAGTCCTCACAATTGCCCTACGGTGCCTCGAAAGGTTTTCACCAATAAGACTCTCTCATTTATTCTCTTAACCTCACAATCGTCTCACAGTGCCGATTAAGCTTTTCACTGATGAGACTCTCTCATTTTATTTCTCTCAAACTCACAATCGCCTCATAGTGCCGGTTAAGGTTTTCACCGATGAGACTCTCTCATTTTTTTTTATTTTCATTTTTTCCTTTTGTATTTTGTTTTCTGTACCACGGGTATTCTCCGATGTTTCGCTCCTCCTTCATTGCGTTCGTTATCATTTCGGAATTGATCAGAAGGTCTTTCTTTGGACTGTAGCGTGGCTTTTGGATGGGTTAAGAAAGAAAGGTATAAAGGCTCAAAATCTCACGAGGGTTCAGAGATATTTACAACTCTCGGAATTATTAAACATAACTTCTGCCCCAGTTTCAATATGTGGGGAATTTTTGGATTTTTTCTTTATCATGACTGAACCTCAGAGAGGCTGCCTACGTACCCTTTCGGGATCAAGTCAGACGTAGTTCATCCAACTTCATTAGTTAGATGGTTTTCTTTTTGACTTTTTCCCGATTTCTTTGTTTTTTTCTTTTTTTTTCATTTTTTTCATCATTTTTTTTTCATTTTTCATTTTTCTTTCCTCTTTTTTTCATTTTGGCAATTTCGATCTTATTGCGCTAAAGCGATTCCGAGAGAGGGATATGAAAGAATATATTCATTAAGGCTCAAAGGGGTTATCACTGGATAAAGTATTTGGATAGAGAATAAAATGCCTTCGTCATTTCAATTCCAAAATCACAACAAAATACAAAACACATAACTGAAAAGGAATCATACATAGTATCTTTTGACCGCATCTGAATTGATAGCAGTCTCTACGCACTTTCCTTCAACATCTATTAAATACAATGCTCCATTGGACAACACCCGTGATACCACAAACGGTCCTTGCCAATTTGGCGCAAACTTGCCCTTCGCCTCGGCCCAATGCAGTAAGATACGCCTCAATACAAGTTGTCCGACATCAAACTTTCGAGGTCGTACCTTCTTATTGTATGCTCTGGCCATTCTTCGTTGATACAACTGCCCATGGAAAACTGCAGCCAACCTCTTCTCATCGATCAATCTCAATTGTTCCAACCGGGCTTTTACCCATTCATCGTCATCTATCTCAGCTTCGGCTATGATCCGTAATGACGGTATTTCTACTTCTGCGAGTATAACAGCCTCCGTTCCATACACCAATGTGTAAGGTGTGGTTCCGATAGAAGTACGCACTGTCGTGCGGTAACCCATGAGAGCAAAGGGTAACTTTTAATGCCATTGCATGGATCCCTCCACCATTTTTCGGAGAATCTTCTTGATATTCTTATTCGCCGCCTCTATTGCACCATTCGCCTTTGGCCTGTAAGGTGTGGAATTGCGGTGTGTGATCTTAAATCTTTCACAAACTTCCGCCATGAGATGACTGTTTAGATTGGCTCCATTATCTGTAATAATCACCTTGGGAATTCCAAATCGGCATATAATATTCTCATGCACAAAATCCACCACCGCTTTCTTCGTTACTGCCTTGAATGTCTTAGCTTCAACCCACTTGGTGAAATAATCAATTGCAACCAGAATGAACCTATGCCCATTGGAAGCGGCTGGATCTATTGGGACGATAACATCCATGCCCCAAGCAACAAAGGGCCAAGGTGCAGACATTGTATGCAACTCATAAGGCGGGGAGTGGATCAGATCCCCATGTACCTGGCACTGGTGACATTTCTTTACATACCTGATACAATCACGCTCCATAGTGAGCCAGTAATACCTAGCTCTCAAAATATTCTTTGCTAAAACATATCCACTCATGTGGGGTCCATATACTCCGGCATGTACTTCAATCATGATTTCATCTGCTTGTTGTGCATCCACACATCGCAATAAGCCCAGATCTGGTGTTCTTTTGTATATAACTCCTCCACCGAGGAAAAATCCATTAGCTAAATGCCTGATGGCTCTCTTCTGGTCTCTAGTGGCTTGCTCCGGGTATTTGCCAGCTTTCAGGTATTCCCTGATATCATGATACCACGGTTCTCCATCTGATTCTTCTTCCACCGAAAAGCAATAAGCATTTTGATCACGGACATGGATCTGGAGCGGATCTATATATGTCTTGTCAGGATGATGCAACATAGAGGACAGTGTGGCGAAAGCATCTGCGATCTCATTGTGCATTCTTGGGATGTGCTTGAACTCTATAGACTGGAATCTTTGAGACAACTCGTGCAAACAATTCCGATATGGTATCAATTTCAAATCTCGTGTCTCCCATTCCCCTTGTATTTGATGTACCAAGAAATCCGAGTCGCCCATGACCAAAATCTCTTGAATACCCATGTCAATTGCCATCCTTAATCCCAAGATGCACGCCTCATATTCGGCCATGTTGTTGGTACAGAAAAATCGGAGCTGAGCCGTGACGGGATAGTGTTGACCCGTACCTGAAATGAGTACCGCTCCGATACCAACGCCTTTGCTATTGACGGCCCCGTCGAAGTACATTTTCCATCCTGGCCTCTCCTCTTGCTCCATCTCCTCGACAAGCATTGCCTCTTCATCCGGAAAGTATGTTTTCAATGGTTCATATTCCTCATCCACCGGATTCTCGGCTAAGTGGTCCGCAATAGCTTGTGCCTTCATTGCCGTACGAGTTACATAGACAATGTCGAATTCTGTGAGCAGAATCTGCCACTTGGCCAGTCTTCCCGTAGGCATAGGCTTCTGAAATATATACTTGAGAGGATCCAGTCGTGATATCAAGTATGTGGTATATGCCGACAAATAGTGCTTTAATTTCTGAGCTACCCAGATCAACACACAATAAGTTCTTTCAAGTTGAGTGTATTTTACCTCGTAGGATGTAAACTTCTTGCTGAGGTAATATATGGCTTGTTCTTTCTTGCCTATCTCATCATGTTGACCCAATACACAACCAAAGGAGTTATCAAGCACTGTCAGATACAAAATCAAAGGTCGCCCTGGTTCTGGAGGAACTAACACTGGAGGATTAGCCAAATATTCTTTGATCTTGTCAAAGGCTTCCTGACACTCGTCGGTCCATTTCACTGCTGCATCTTTTTTCAACAACTTGAAGATCGGCTCACACGTTGATGTCAATTGAGCAATGAATCGAATAATGTAATTCAACCTTCCTAGCAAACTCATGACCTCCTTCTTGTTCTTTGGCGGAGGTAGACTTTGAATAGCCTTGATCTTTGATGGATCCAGTTCAATACCTCGCCGACTCACTATAAATCCCAGCAATATCCCTGAAGGTACTCCAAAGGCACACTTTGCAGGATTGAGCTTTAAATTGTACCTCCGGAGTCTTTGGAAAAACTTTCTCAAATCTGTCACATGATCAGGTTGCTTTTTGGACTTTATGATGACATCGTCCACATACACTTCAATTTCTCGATGCATCATATCGTGAAACATTGTGGTCATTGCCCTCATGTAAGTTGCCCCGACATTCTTCAATCCAAACGGCATCACTCTGTAACAATACGTTTCCCAAGGTGTAATGAAGGCAGTTTTCTCAGCGTCTTCTTCGTCCATCAGGATCTGGTGATAACCAGCATAACAGTCCACAAACTAATCGATTTCATGCTTGGCGCAATTGTCGATCAATATGTGGATGTTTGGCAATGGGAAGTCATCCTTCGGACTGGCTTTGTTGAGGTCTCTGTAGTCTACACACACTCTGGTTTTGCCATCTTTCTTAGGGACCGGCACAACATTTGCCAACCAGGTGGGGTACTTGGTAACTCTTATGACCTTTACCTCAAACTGCTTATTCACCTCTTCTTTTATCTTCACACTAATGTCCGTTTCGAATTTCCTCAACTTTTGCTTTACCGGCCGGCATTCAGGATAGATAGGCAACTTGTGTACCACCAAATCAGTGCTAAGTCCGGGCATGTCATCACAGGACCAGGCAAAAATGTCCTTAAACTCATGTAACAACCTTATCAATTCATCCCTGAGGGGTGCCTCCAAATGTACACTAATCTTTGTTTCTCGGACATCATCTTCGCTCCCCAAATTTACAGATTCTGTATCACTCAGATTCGGTTTGGGTTTTTCCTCATATTGTTTCATGTCCTTGCTTATTTCCTCCAGGGCTTCCTCATCCTCACATTCTATTTCACTATCTTCTTCAATTTCTTGTATGGTAACGTGATTGTCAGAACTGGGTCTAGAATCCTTCACGCATGACATGGCATCAGAATCAACACATGCAGAACTGTACAAAAGGGAAAATAAAGAAAAATAAGGCAAAAGTGAAGAAAAGGAAAACTGCATTTCATTGATAAAAAGAACGAACAAAGTTCGGGATACATTTTGATTTTCTTTTGATGAGGGGGATGGGAGAACAATAAAAATAACAATTTTTGGGAAAGCAACAATGAAATTTTGGAGCTAACTACCAAGACTCCTTCCTGATAGGGAAAGGAGTAGCTTTCCAATTGTTCAACATAATTCCAGGTCCCACAAACTGCACATCCATTTTGCTTGTGCCTTCCCCCACTTCAACCATATTCACCTCCCAAAACATCTTCGCAAAACTCAGTACTTCTTCATCAGGTCGGGTCTCGATGTACTTTGTCGCAGCAGATGTCCGATATTTTGTACCAGGCTTGACGAAGGTGTCGGATAGTTTGGGTATAGGTTTAGGCAAGGTCCAGTTCTTTTTGGCTTTTGAGGCTCTCTGGATGTCGGCAAAGGTGGGTTTGAACCCTAAGCCGAAAGTACCTTTGTTTTCTGGAAGCTGAACCGGCTGAATAACCCCCTGCAATGCTTTGCCCAGTCCCTTCTCTAGTGCAAATCCATTTCTAAGCATCTCTTTGGCCATCATCACAGTAGTTGGTGCCATCATAGGGACTGGCAACTTTTCCCCTTCAGCAATTCTATTTACCACAATAGCATCCGTCACTTGGTAGACCCAAGGACCTCTATCTCCATCGGTATCATCAAACGGTGTTACCATATTGCAAGCATTTTCTTCCCCATGTACCACAATCTCCTGTTGCTCCCACTCGAATTTGACCATCTGATGTAAAGACGATGGTACTGCCTTGGCCGCGTGGATCCAGGGTCGGCCTAACAACAAATTATATAACACAGCAATGTCGAGCACCTGGAATTCCATAGTATAATCCACAGGACCGATGGTATCTTCCAGAATGATGTCTCCCAATGGGTTTTTACCCCCAGCATCAAATCCTCTCACGTTTATACTATTCTTGCGGATTCTGTCCGAACTGATGTTCAGTTTTCCCAAAGTCGACAGCGGGCAAATGTTAGCGCTTGATCCGTTGTCTATCAACACTCTGGTCACTACCGACTCTTCGCTCTTCACCATAAGGTACAACGCCTTATTGTGCTCGGTTCCCTCAACAGGCAATTCTTTATCTGAGAAGGTGATCCTATTAGACTCGAAAATCTTGTTGGTAATCTTTTCCAGGTGGCACACTGAGATCTTTTCTGGAACATGAGCCTCGATCAGTATCTTCATCAAAGCCTTCCTATGTTCTTCTGAGTGTATTAGCAAAGATAGCAAAGAGATCTGCGCAGGGGTCTTTCTCAGCTGTTCAACTACAGAATAATCTTGTGACTTCATCTTCTTGAGGAATTCTTCCGCTTCCTTTTCTGACATTGGTTTCTTCAATTGGTTCTCTTTTACTGCTTTCATTTTTCTCAATTCTTCTGGAGCAAAACATCTTCCAGACCGGGTGAGACCGTGGGTTTCATTAACTTCCCCAGACACCTCTTTTCCTTTATAAACCACTGCTACCTTGTTGTAATTCCAAGGTACAGTCTTTGCGCTCACCACCGCCATCTGCACCACCGGCTTTATAATTACTGGCTCCGTACTCATGCCTTTCACAGTCACAATTGGCTTTATGCCTGGCACTACCACTTTCAAACCTTCCACCACTACTGCTTTCCTGTTGGTTCTTCAACAATCGCTTTTTCTTTCACGGCTTCCTTTTCTGCTTTGCCACTTGACTTTATCATCATCACAGACTGAGATGGTTTCTGACTGCTATCACCTTGCACCAATTCTATCATGTGTGTCTCATGGTGATTTGGCAGCGGATTCTGGGTGATGTTCGGAGCTTCTAGAGCCTGAACTTCAATTCTCCTATTGTCAATGAGATCCTGAATGGAATTCTTCAACTGCCAACATTTTTCGGTATCATGGCCCAATGTCCCCGAGCAATACTCACACCTAACAGACGGGTCAAGGCTTTTCGGGGGTGGGTTTGGAACTTTAGGTGCAACCGGGCTTAGTATCCCCAACTCTTTCAATCGATGATAAAGGCTGGTATATGATTCCCCCAGTTGGGTGAATGTTTTCCTTGCCTTGTTTCTCTACTCTGAGTCAGGTCTGGGCCTATTTTGGTTTCTGTAGGGTTTAGAGGTTGGGTATGTATTCTGGGTATGGTAAACATTGTGTGGGGTTTGAGCTCTCCACACATGTGGTGGTGGTGGTGGTGGTGGGTAGGCTTGGGCTTGTGGGTGGTGGTAGTGTGGGACTGTTGGTGGGTATGGTGGTGGTGGTGTGTTATATGGGGTCGATGTGTTGTATGGGTTTGGCGGGTAAGATGGTGGTGGTGGATTATATGGGGTTGATGGGTTTGGTGGGTGCTGGTGGTAGGGTCTTGGTGGGTGATGATGCGGGTTACGGCTCCATGGCCTGCTCTCTACAGTTGCTACCTCTTCCTTCTTCTTCTTTCCCATTGCTCCCCCGTTTCTAGTTTGTATTGCTTGATTGGTGGCCTTAATGGCCGAAAAACTCATGATTTTATTTGTTTTCAAACCTTCCTCCACAAAGCTTCTCATCTTCACGACTTTATTGAAACTCTTCCTAATCGCCGACACTAAATGACCGTAGTATGTAGGCTCCACAGCCTGTAGGAAACAATCCACCATCTCCCCTTCCTTCATGGGTGGATCTACTCTTGCGGCCTGCTCCCTCCATCTGAAACGGAATTCCCTGAAGCTTTCCCCTAGCTTCTTCTCCATTTTTGTAAGGGATAGTCTGTCAGGTATGATCTCTAAGTTGTACTGAAAGTGATTTGCAAAGGCTTGCGCAAGGTCATCCCAAACGAACCACCTTGTATGATCTTGTCGGGTATACCACTCTAAAGCTGAACCACTCAAACTATGGCTGAAATACGCCATTAATAGCTCATCTTTACCCCCTGCACCTCTTATTTTGCTACAGTATCCTCTGAGATGGGCCACCGGATCTCCGTGTCCGCTATACATATCGAATTGTGGCAACTTGAATCCCATCGGAAGCTGCACCTCAGGGAATAGACACAAGTCCTTGTAGGCCACACTCACCTGCCCTCCTAGTCCTTGCATAGTGCGGAAAGCATTCTCCAGACTTTTCACTTTTCTGGCATCTCTTCTTGCCCGGCACTCTTGGCAATTCTTTCTTCACTTGTTTCTATCAATGGAGCATGAGACTCATGTTGTCGGAAAGTTGGCTCTGGAGGGTAGTAATGAGGATCATGTATATGAAACATCGGTTCACTGGAGGATTTGTGTATGGCAGCAGGCGGAGGTGCCACATACACTGGAGCAACTTGGGGTATGTGAGGTGGTGCTTGCTTGACCGAAGGAGGTGGTACCTGGGAGGTGGAGGCATAATAGTGAGGGTAATCAGGGTATGTGGAGGATGAGTTCATTGTAGGTGGTTCATGATTAGGGTTGGCTGGAGGGATATATGTAGGGGTGGTAGGGTAAGCTGGCAGGGGTTGACCTCTAGACCAGGCCTGGTACATCTCGGCCATCTGCTGCCTCAGTTTGTACATTTCCTCCTTCATTCCTGCTACATCCACAATCTCCTCTTCATGAGCAGGATCCACGATAGTTGCCTCAATTTCTTGGGACACCGCTTTCATCATCTTTTTGTATCTTGTGTTGTATGGGTGGGTAGCCAGAATGCCAGTTGCCTAGAGAATCTGAACTCACAAGCATCAACACCCATTAGTTGTTAGCGCATGAATAAAATGCAACGACTTTAAAACAAACACATTTCCTTGAGTCGTCATGCATCATCCCGGCCGTTGCTCATTTGGACCAATCACTTTTCTCTTTTTTCCGCTCTTTTTCTTTTCTTTCCTTTTCTTTCTTTTTTTTTCTCTTTTTTTTTTCTTTTTTTTTTCTTTTTTTCTTTTCTCTCTTTTTTTTTCTTTTTTTTTCTCGCTTTTTCTTTCTCTATCTTTTTCATAATTACGTTCCTATTTATTTGCCTAGCGAATTTAAAAGAAATGACATAAAGCAAAAGAATTGGTAACAACACTTGCTTTTCCATTGATAATTCAAAACATTGATTACAAGGTGATGTTATAAAAGGAGAAATATAAAAAGATGATGCATGCCCTATGAGTACATTAATGCTCCTAGTGCCCGCGAGGCATCGTTCGGCCTTGCCGCGGGCCTATATGCTAATCCCCTTTGGCGCCTATTTAGGTCAGACATGACTTGTTGCACGAAGAACTTCACTACTGATACAAAGGTTCCTCGAGACATATCTTCACACAGTTGACTTTTCCGGGTGATGTATTGGGCAATGCGAATAATCTTTTCTCTGATGACCCCCTTTTCTTGCAATAACCGGCTTATTTGTTCAGTGCGAGCATCCAAGGTATGTTGGTTATCTTTTTGCACTTGCTGCAGCTCCAATTCTAATCTAGCCATAGTTGTGTAGCAATGCTCTCTCTCTTCTTCAAGATCTTTGATAATCTTGTTACTTTTAACTCGTGGCTGAAATTATTTTCTTTCTAAGCCGAGCTACCTCAAAATCGTGCTTGTCTTGTAATTGCCGAACCAACTTGGCTCTTTCCTCAACGTCTCTGTCGATTTGCTTCCGAGCCCTGACTAACTCTTTTTCAACTTTGTCCAAATCGAAGCTATAGTCATTTACTTTTCGCCGGAGAATTTCAATTAACTTTTCATCCCGGGCCGAGCGAACCGGGGTCTCGGATGCAATTTTCATTTGAGCCATTTGAGCCTTCAACATCTCATTCTTTTTTTTCAGTTGTTTCCTCTCCACTTCATCGGATGCTGCTTGTAAGCCACTTTCGAAATGGAGATTTCTCAATTTATCCTCCAACAGACTGATTTTGGCCTTGTATTATTTTTCCTTGGCCACCCAGTTCTGATTCTCCTTGGATTGCTCTATTAGATCTTGCAAGTGAGGTCTCTTCGAAAGACGTTCGTGTTCAACCCCTCGTCGGTACCATGTGGAGTATCCAGGCGACACCTCCCCCTTTGCTTTATTCGGCACACAAGTATCAATCTTCAAATTTTGGCACTCATTCCAGATTTGCCGGATTTTTGCTTCCGGGAAATTGCCCGTCCGGACCAATCTCCACAGCTTGCACACTGAGGTCCCCATCTCTCGGAATAATTTGACACCGACCCAACTGTCGCAGGGCCCTGTATGGGGCATAAGGTTGTATACTCTTCAAACCCATGATCAAAAATGGCGATCCCTCCGTTGGCATATACATTACCTCGTCAAGAGGTAGCCAGTTGTACGTCAAATCGATTTGACCGTCAGTTAGTGATCGAAGATACACAATCCAACATTGGACTCCCTCCGGCAATTTTACTTCTTTTGTCCTCGTACTGAACTCTTCCAAACATGTCCGTTCAGCCAAACCATAGCTCGAGAACGAAGGATGGTGGCATAGATGTTCAATTAGCCGGATTTGCAAAATCAGGTTACATCCTTCAAAGAAGTTGGCTCCCGCTTTGCACGCAGTCAGAGCACGGTAGATGTCCGCGACGATCATTGGGGCCAGAGTACAATTATCTTGTACTATCAGTGTGGTGGCTACCCCGGAGCTTTTATATTGATATGTCCATCTTTCCTCGGGAATACGACAACTCCGAGAAATGCCACCAAAAATGCAAATCTCCGGTGTTCCTCCCATTTTGCTCGGTTGGACTTGCAGCATAATTTGTTTGTGAGGTCGTTGAAACCCCCAACGTGTCCAAACCTGCTATAGATGAAGCTTAAGGAATAAAACCCGTTGGCCAGATCTTCGTTGTGAACATTCCGGGCAATTTTCAAAGAGTCGAGGAAATGATGCACTGTTACCGTCCTCGGAGATACCGAGTATTTTCCTTTTAGCAGGACCTCAGTCTTCCCGATATAGAAGGCAATCTCCTCTAAAGTAGGGGTGAGTTCAAAATCTGGGAAATGCAATATGTTGTGTGCCGAATCCCAAAACATGACCAACGCTCTAATTACATCACCTCGGGGAACCATGTCTAATAACCCCGTAAGGCCTTTTAAGTACCCTTTGACCCGGTCTTGACCATCGGATCCCATGTCTTGCCACCATAATTTCAGCTCCAAGGGGATTTTATTTAGGGAGAAATGTTCATTCATCATTGTGCTCGTCCTGCACATTTATTAAGGCGATTTTATTTAGAAAAAAGGAAAATCTTTTTCAATGCAAGTTTTCATTTTTGAAGGAAAGGAAAGAAAATGGCTTTCGAAGTGGCCATTTTTGCCAAAACAACCTTCCGGCGTCCTTTCGGAACATTCGGCCATTTCCAAAAATAGCAATCACCTCGATTATTTGAAAGGAAAAATCTTTTTGGTGTTTTTCTAAAAGTGTGGTTGGACCCGTTTAAGGTTTGCCTACGTATCCCACCTAATGGCGAGAATCAAACCTGCGTAGTTCGGTCAGATTATTTGACCAATTATTTCAACAAAAACCGTTCCAACTCTTTTTTTAGATCTTATTTTTCTCTCTCGTCTTTTTTTTCTTTTTCAATAATTTTTCTATCCTCGGGATTTCCGCCGGTCCGCATAACGATCAAGGACAATAAAAATGCAACACATAACATGCTCGGTCTTTCCAATACCGGGTCACCTGTCCTAGACGGACCCAACCCCTGTGTTGAGTCCCCTAAGTCAAATATGATGCAAATAATCATCCTAGACCTATGTTCAAAATCTTACGGTTTCATAGAGTGCTAGACCGTGTACCCGAGCGGACAACTCGAATCGAGGAGGGGGCTACGTACCGGTGACCCGCGGAGTCAATCGGCTTTGTAACTTATCCGGCCTCTATTTTCTTAATTTAAGGTGACTTTAACAGAAAGGGGAGTCTCAACCAGTAAGCACATCCCCGGGGGTGAAGAGAGAAAGGTTTTCGGCACAATTTTATATACAATTCACACAATATCAAAGCGATAAAGCACATAGTATGTTGTTCAAATCATATAATGAAGTCAAACAATAACGCGAACGGCAATTCTAAGGAGCTCGAGTTCTTAAATCCTGAAACCGAGGTTCGGGGTTGGGATCCCCAGCAGAGTCGCCAGAGCTATCACACCTCCCTTTTTACTACCCTACTTAAGCATATAAATACGCTCGTAAGGTATACCCCAACGCTCAAATATCCAAAATGGATAAAATAACGTAAGGGAAGGAGTTTTTCCAATTAAAGGACAATCGGTTCGGGATTTTATTGAGATTTAATCAGAGTCGCCACTTGGGAATGATAATGGTGTCCCAAGTCACCGGTTAATCCCGAATCCAAGGAATTTGACTCTTAAAAATGTCTGCGAAGCAAAGATCCGGATAAGGAACTCTGTTAACCCGGGAGAAGGTGTTAGGCATTCCCGGGTTCCGTGGTTTTAGCACGGTCGCTCAATTGTCGTTCCCGACTTTTGCTTGACTTAATCATAGATTTTAACAACATATAATGCTTTTTACATAAATATTATTTTAAAGAATTTGCGGCATCGCGAAAACACGCCTCGAGTCATACCGCAACTAGTACGCCTATGACTTTTGGTGTATTTTGGCTTTGCCGAGATTTGGATTTGAGTCGCACCAAGTGCACACTCGTTCAATGGAAAGTACATTAACATCGTGCCCTAAACAACGTCTATCGGCTTTTAACTTTAGGGAGAGGCTATGGAATTTGCTATTAGCCTTCCCGAATCTATTATATACATTATTTCATTACTAAAGGGGGCCCCGGTATTTGTTATTCGGGAGAGGCTCGTCCCAATTTTCATTAAAGGATTCAATACTAGTACTTGGCTATATTTTCTATATCGGTTTTTTCCTTAATCGTTTCCTAATATTAAGCATTCCAGGCTCGTCGATTTTATTGCTTGTTTGGGCCTGAACCTTTTACACTTAATCAAGCATGAATTTGATTTGCCCAGGCCTTCAAGGCCTAGGCTGCAATTGTACTTTGGCTCACCAGCCCATCGAGTATACACCACAGTTCGGGCTCATGCCAGGTATTGAGCCCAAACCAAGATGGAATGACATTGTAATTAACCAAATAAAATACACATTATGGAACAATAAGAAGTCAATAAGCATCTTTATTTATAACCAGAGAAACCAATACATGAGATAGTAACTCTAACTAATTGCCTTTAATACAGACTTAACAAACTACCGCCACTACTAGTACATCTAATTACTGATTAAGGGTTTAATAACAATTCTAAGAAGACTGTCTGATTATATAGGGAAATTGAAGAGCAATTAAACTAATTAACTACAAATTATTTAAGACTAAGTGATTAGCTACACATGTATAGTTATATTGCATGTTTTACTATGATTTAGACTTAATCAGTGTTATAAACCCAGTTGCAAATAAGCTATCAGATTCTCTAATTATTATTCCTCTATTGAACTCATTTGTGTCTACATACTAATTTTCAGTTGTGATTAACTACTGATATTAATATAAACCAGATTTATTTGACAATTTTAAAACCAATTTCACTTTACATGTTGCTTCAACAGATTATTTCCTCTTCTAGCTTATTTGAATCCAGATACCAACTTCTAAATCTCATTATCTACGTGAGTTGGCTGATTTGCTGTTACCGATTCATATCAGGGTTATTTTAGCCTTGTTTTATGATTCTTACCTATTTAACTGAGTGGTTTATGACTATGACTATGCTACTGCTGTATTATTGCTATTACATTGTTGTTGTTTCTGTTTATACTACTATATTCTATACTACTACTAAATTGTAGATCTAAGCTATTAGAACAGTAATACAAAATGAATTACAAATTCAATACAACATATAAACTAAACAGGATCTTCATTAATTCAACTCGGGATTACAGCTTCAAGTAGAGAGTAGTGTACCTGAATAACAAATGAAAATCCAATGAGTGTAGGGGATTAAGCAAGCAAGTAACAGCAGTAAATCCAAAGGGCAATGCAACAGTGACTGAAGATCCAAGTGAGTCGAACAACACAACAATCAGCAAGCAAAGAAACCCAAAGACTAACGAGCAAAAACCCTCAGCAAAGCAATGCAAAATCAGAAGAAACCAGGGAGTTTTACTTGTAAAATCCCAGAAATCCCACTGTTATATTACTATTTTTATCCCTCAAGCTTTGTATTCAATAAAAACTAGCCTAGATGTATTTCAGAATCGCTAATTTTCCAACCCCCCTTCAGCCCTTTTTAGGGTGTATTTATAGCTAAAGCCAAGAGCTGAAACTTGGGGAGAAAGTATGTGATTAAATCCCACTTCTCCCCCTCCTAAAATTATTAAATATACACTAAGGTCCCTAACTCTGTTACCAGAAACCCTTCCAGCATGTGCTGGAAGGTTCCAAAGATTCCTTTTAAGGGGTTTTTACTAATGTAGCCTTAAGGGATGAAGATTTTTACAGATTTCCCATTTTAGGGAGACCATTATACCCTTAAATCTCTACAAAATTGCAGAAATCAGGGGTAAAAATGACTCCCTTACCCTCTTGTGTTTCAAACTATTCACTATTTTACCTATTTGGTTTCCAATTATGCCCCTAAGGACACTGCTGATTTACCCGACCTACCTAGGTCAGATTCCAGCTTCTTTTGGACTTATTTAATTAATAGCCAGCCCTTGCATTGGTATTTAAGGGCTGGCCAGTTCTACTTTAAAGAACTATTTCAATTTTAGCCTATTTAAACTAATTCCAGTCAATTAAGACCAAATTATTTCAATTTAAAACTAATTGCAGGACTAGCCTGCTTTATTATTGAAATTAAACTATTTAAAAGTTAGCTAGTCTCAAGTTGAGACTTGGCTTGGGTATTAAACCCAATTACTGAACAGTTGGGCCCAAAACCTTTGCAGGTTTGGCCATTTTAATGTTCAGGGCTCAAAAAGAAAGCCTGGGCCAGTCTGCATTTGCAGACTTAGCCCCTTTGCACAACCAGCCCCTTTTTAAAGTAGACTGTGTGTTAGGGCCTTATAGAATTAATCAACCTTTTGCAAGGTTGACCACTCTTAGGCCAATTATTGCTCAATAGCCTACTTTTGTGATTTTTAAGTCAATTAAACTAAAGTGCAGGACTAGCCTGCTTAATTACCTATTAAACTAATGGCCAGTCTCAAGTTGAGACCTAGCCTGGGTAATTAAACCCAATTACTGAACATGGTTGGGCCCAAAGCCTTTGCAGGCCTGGCCACTTTGATGTTCAGGGCTCAAATGAGCCTTGGTGAGCTTGCATTTGCAAGCTTGACCATTTTTGCACAACCAGCTCTTTTTGAAGTGAGCTGGTGTGTTTGGACCTTATAGAGTTGGTCAACCTTTTGTAAGGTTGACCACTCTTAGGTCAATTATTGTCTAACAGCCTATTTTGTTCATTTTCAGTTAATATTCTATTTAAAAACTAGCCATTTTCATGGAACCTAATGCTAACAGCTATAACCAATTCACCTAGGGTTCAAACAGTGTTAGTCAAACACTTACACTCAACCAGAACCAATAAATCTAAATCAATTTCAACATGATTTGCATATTAGGATACATAAAATCAGACAAAAATGTAATAATCAACCAAAACTCAGAGAAGGCAATTGATATGGTTGAATTTCAGTTAATTAATTCACATTATCCAACTTTATGAGACAAAGTATGAACTCATGTTAATTAAGACCTAATTACTACCAGTTCAAGTCATTATGAAAGTTTGAACAACCCAGAATTCACCAAGGTTCATGACATAGGCAGACAGAAGCATAGGCTAACACAAACAGTCAGAAAAGGGTTTGAACATGGCTCACAGAAACTATGGATCTATATTATCAGTCAAACCAAGCCATTTTTCACACAAGTCATGACAAACAGGATGAAGCATGTAGAACAGGAGGACATGGAGAATATAATGCAAGAAGGGCCCTGAATCTACCATGCCACAGAACAAGAGAAAGATATTTGAAATGCACGTGAAGAACAGTCCTAAAATCTATCATGCTAAGTAACAGAAAGATAAGCAATCACTGAAAAATGCAAATAAAAGAACATGAAAATGTTATTAGAGCAAGAACCCTCGAGTGAATATGAGAATCAAATTGCTAAGCCTAGAATCAGAACTAAATCATGTAGAGAGGAGAAAAACAATAAAGACATTGAGAGCTAAGAGAAGAAGCCCTAATCGGGGGTCAAAAACTAAGCTAATCATGAAAAGAAATAGAAGAGAAACACAGTTAGACTATGGAAAACTTAACATACTGAGAATCAAAGTACATAGAAGACAAAGAGAAAAAGTGAATCAAAAATAGCTATTTTAACTCAGAGAAACGGAACATGATCAAAACAACAAAACAAGAACGAACATGGGAATAAACAAGATAAAGAACACTAGTATTAACATGCTTAGAAGCACAAGTTAAAAGATAAGAGAAGACATGCTAATAGTCAAGGATATGCAGGGCATACTGAATCAAAAAGAGATAAACAAGAGAAAAGAAACAAAAGATCAAAGAAAACAAGAATCACAGAAAACAAAACAAAAACATGCATGAAAACATAGAGAAGTCCTAATAAGCTATAGAAAACAGAAAAGAAAGGGGGGGGGGGGAACTTAGCTCGCAGGGCCGGTCCCCTGAGCTTCCTTATTTCACTTCTTCTCTTTTTCTTTTTCTTTTCATTTTCCAGTCTTAGTCTTCAGGCTCTTCTTTATTATCTCTTTTTTTTTATTTTTCTTTTTCCTCATTTTTCTTTCTGTTTTCTGTTGTTTGACTTCAAGGTGAAGCCTTTTGGAGTTTTGAGTTTGTGGGGGGTATTTGTGGAGGTAAAAGACAAGGTCTTTGGGTGGTTTGAGTTTGGGGGTCGCCGGAGTTAGGTTTCCGGCGACCTTCTTTTGGATATTCGAGACGATCCAATGAGATTCGAAGGGTGAGGGTGGCATGATTGGGTAGATCAGAGAAAGGAGAAGCGATTGGCATTGGTTTGAGGGCGGTTCTCGTTGTTTGGGTGGTCACCGGCGAAGTTCCGGTGACCAGAGTTTCAAAAGAAAAGGTCTGTTCTTGGGGTTTTGTTGGAGAAGAAGAAACACAAGAAGGAAAATAAGAGGGGAGGGGTTTAGAAGAGCCGGCGACCACCATGAAGAGTGGTGGCCGCCATGGCTGATTAAATCTTGAAGGTGATGACGATGAAGGAGACGAAGAGAAGCAGGGAGAATGGCGGCTAGGGTTTGCAAGGATTGAAGAAAATGGCTTGGTCTGTTCAGACCAAAGCCCTATATACTTGGGGCGATTGAGGAGATCGGAGCCGTTCATTTGATGAGAATCGACGGCTCAGAGGTGCGTTACTAAAACGACGCCATTTGGATGCTTATGAGACCAAGGTCTCGCCCGTTGGATCAACTGGGACGGACGGCTCAGATTCGATCTCTCACTTAACTAATTAAATTAATCTGTCAATTATTTGGGCCGTTGGATTGAACCTAGATGAACGGCCAAGATCGCATCATCTTAAGGCATTGGACCGGATCCCTTGGGCTTATGTGCTTGGGCCTCTAAATTCAATTCAAATTGGCCCAAGCTTATTACACTACTAATTTTTTTTTTGTATTTTCTGATATTAATCTTTTTATGTATTTTCTTTTATGTTTTTTTCTTTTTTTTTATGGAAAATCATAAAACCTAAATTCCTACTTACTCTAATTAATTAGTATTTTTTGGAAATTTTCTACTATTTTTCCTAATTTTAGCTACTTAAAACTATTTTTCCTTTTCAAAACTAATCAAATTAAATAAATTAATCACCTAGCCTAATTTTTTCGATTTTTCTAATTTCTACTTATTCAAACTCACAAAGTATAGCTAATTTCAAACAAAGCAAGTAATTGCACTCAAAAACATATTTTATTTTAATTTTGGAATTATTTGCCCGGTGCAAAAATCACGTGCTCAAAGTGGCCACGTCCTACAATGTCCTGACACGTCCTGACCCATGCCATCGACATGTCTTGACACCTCCTAACCCATTCCATGCCCACATCCTACCATGTCCTGCGACATTTTGATACATCATGCGACGTCCTGACCCGTGCCATGGCCACGCCCTGCCATTTTCTGCGAGACCTGACACGTCTTGAAACGTGCCACGACCATGTCTTGACACGTCCTGTGGCCACATCTTGCAACATCCTGACACGTCATGACCTGTGCCATGCCCACGTCCTACCATGTCCTGCAACGTCCTAACACATCCTGCAACATCCTGACATGTCCTGACCTCTGCCATGCCTACGTCCTGCCACGTCCTGACACATTTTATGGCTGCATCGTGTGACTTACTGACCCGTGCCATGGCCTCTCATCCAATCATATCCGGCGGTATCCTGACATGTCCTGAAATGTGCCATGGCTAATTCCTGAAACATCCTCACCCGTGCCATGCCTACGTATTACGAAGTCCTAAGACCTCATGACACGTCCTATGGCCATGTCCTGTAACATCCTGACACTTATTGACCAGTGCCATGGACATGCCCTGGCATGTCCTGTAATGTCCTAACACGTCTTGAAACGTGCCATGGCCATGTCTTAACAAGTCCTAACCTGTGATATGCCCACGTCCTGCCATGTCCTGCGACATCTTGACACATCTTGTCGCCACGTCCTATGACTTCCTGACACATCCTGACCCATGCCATGGCCATGTCTTGACACGTCCTATCTTATGCCATGCACACATTCTGCCATGTCCTTCGACGTCCTGACCCGTGCCATGGCCATGCCCTACCATGTCCTGTGACATCCTGACACATCCAGACACGTTCCTTGGCCTTGTCCTAACACGTCCTGATACGTGATAAGCCTTTGTCCTTCCATGTCCTGTAATATCCTGATACATCCTATGGCCACATCCTGCAACGTCCTGATCCGTGCCATGGCCACGCACTACCATGTCCTGTGACATCCTGACACATCCTAATACGTGCCATGGCCATGTCATGACATGTTCTGACCCGTGCCATGCCCATGTCCTGCGATGTCCTATGGCTACGTCCTGACTCGTGCCTTCGCCTCGCCATGCCATGTCCTGTGACGTCCTGACATGTCTTAAAATGTGCCATGGCCATGTCCTGACATGTCCTGACCCATGCCTTGCCTATGTCCTGCCATGTCATATGACGTCCTGACATATCCTGTGGCTACGTCCTGCAGCATCGTGTCACGTCCTGACCTGTACCATGGAAACGCCTTAGCATGTCCTGTGACGTCCTAACACATCCTAAAACGTGCCATGGCCTTGTCCTGACACGTGTTGACCCGTAACATGCGCACGTCCTGCCATGTCCTACGACGTCCTGACACGTCATGTGGCCACATCCTTACACATCCTGACCTGTGCCATGCCCACGTCCTGCCATATCATGCAACATCCTGACATGTCTTGCTATGTCCTCACACATCCTGACCTGTGCAATGGCCATGCCCCACCATGTCCTGCGATATCATGACATGTGCCATGGCAATGTCCTGACACATCCTAACCCATGCCAAGCCCTTGTCCTTTCATGTCCTGACACATCCTATGGCCACGTCCTGCGATGTCCTAACCCCTGACATGGCCACGACCTGTCATGTCTCCGACATCATGACACATCCTGAAATGTTCCATGGCCATATCCTTACACGTCCTGACATGTGCCATACCCACGTCCTGCCATGTACTGACACGTCATGTGGCTACATCCTGCGACGTCTTGATACGTACTAACCCATGCCATGGCCTTGTTGTACCATGTCCTGCAACTTCCTGACATGTCCATAAACGTTCCATGGCCATGTCCTGACCTGTGCCATGCCTACGTCCTTCCATGTCCTGGGACATCCTGACACATCCTGTGGCCATGTTCTACTATATCCTGACACGTCCTGACATGTGCCATAGACACGCCCTAGCATGTTCTGCGACGTCCTTACACTTTCGAAAACTTGCCAGGGTCATGTCCTGACACGTCCGAACCTATGACATGCCCACGTACAACCATGTCTTGTGACGTCCTAACACGTCCTGTGGCCACGTCATACGATGTTCTGACACGTCCTGACTTATGCCATGGCCATGTCTTGACATGTCCTAAGCCATACCACGGCCATTACTGCCATGTCCTGCGACGTCCTGACAAGTCATGTGGCCATGTCCTGCAATGTCCTGACACGTCCTGACCCATGCCATGGACATGTCTTGACACCTCTTAACCCATTCCATAGCCACATCCTACCATGTACTGCGACATCTTGATACATCATGCAACGTCCTGACACATGCTGACCCGTGCCATGGCCATGCACTAGCATTTTCTATGACACCTGACACGTCCTGAAACGTGCCATGGCCATGTCTTGACATGTCCTGACTCGTGCCAAGCCCACGTCCTGCCATGTCCTTACACGTTCTGTGGCTACATCTTGCGACGTCCTGACACATCCTGACACTTGCCATGGCCATGCCCTAACATGTCCTAACCCGTGCCATGCCCTTTTCTTGCCATGTCCTGCAATGTCCTGACCCATGCCATAGCCTTGCCCTGCCATGTACTGTGACATCCTGACACGTCCTGAAACATGCCATGGCCATGACCTGACACCTCTTGCCATGTCCTGACAGATCATGTGTCTGCGGCCTGCGGCATCCTGACATGTCCTAACCCGTGCCATTGCCTCGCCCTACCATATCCTGCGATGTTCGGACACATCCTAAAATCTGCCATGGCCATGTCCTAACACGTCCTGACCCGTGGCATGCCTACGTCCTGTCATGTCCTAAGACATCCTGACATTTCTTGTGGCCACATCTTGCATCATCCTGACACGTCTCGACCTATGCCATAGACACACCCTAGCATATCATGCGACGTCATGACACATCCTTAACTGTGCCATGGCTATGTCCTGACACGTCCTGACACATGACATGCCCATATCCTGCCATGTTTTGTCATGTCCTGTAACGTCTTGTGGCCCCATCTTGAGACGTCCTGACACTTCCCGACATGTACCATGAACATATCTTCACACGTCATGACCTGTGCCATGCCGACATCCTCCCATGTCCGAGTACGTCCTTACACATCCTGCGACGTCCTGAAACGTCCTGACCAGGCCATGCCTATATCCTGCCATGTCCTACGACATCCTGACACATCCTAACACATTCTATGGCCATGTCCCAGGACGTAATGATCCGTTCCATGCCCTTGTCTTTCCATGTCCTGTGACATTTTGACACATCCTATGGCCACATTCTGCAATGTCCTGACCCGTGCCATGGTCATGCCCTACCATGTCTTGTGACATCCTAAGACATCCTAAAATGTGCCATGTCCTAACACATCCTGACACGTCCTAACATGTGCCACACCTACATCCAGCCTTGTCCTGACATGTCATGTGGCCACGTCCTATGTCTACGTCCTGCAACATCCTAACCTGACCTGACCCATGCCATGTCCATGCCCTGACATGTCTTGCGACGTCTTGACATGTCCTGAAACCTGCTATGTCCATGTCCTGACACATCCTGACCCATGACTTACCTACGTCCTGCCATGTCTAATGTCGTCCTGACATGTCCTATGGCCATGTCCTTCGACGTTCTAACCCGTGCCATGGTCATGTCTTGACACGTCCTGACCCATGTGAAGCCCATGTCTTGCCATGTCCTATGATGTCCTGACACGTCCTATGACATTCTGTCACGTCCTAAACCATGCCATGGCATAACCTACCATGTTTTGTGATGTGCTAACACATCCTGACACATGCCATGGCCATGTCCTGACACGTCCTAACCCGTGACACACCCTTGTTCTGCCTTATGCTGCGATGTCCTGACACATCCTGTGGTGACGTCCTGCGATGTCCTCACCTATGCCTTAGCCATTCCCTGCCATGTCTTGCAACATCCTGACACGTTCTAAAATGTGCCATGGCCATGTCTTGACACCCTAACCCATGCTATGCCCACATCCCGCTATGTCCTGACAGATCCTGTAGTTTCATCCTGTGACATTGACACATCCTAACCTGTTCCATAGTCTCGCCCTGCAATATCTTGCGACGTCCTTACACTTTCGAAAACGTGCCAGGGTCATGTCCTGACACATCCTGACCTATGACATGCCTACATACGGCCATGTCCTGTGACGTCCTAACATATCCTGTGGCCACGTCTTACGACATTCTAACACGTCCTGACTCGTGCCATGGCCATGTCTTGACATGTCCTAACCTATGCCACACCCATTATTGCCATGTCCTGCGACGTCCTAACACATCATGTGGCCACAACCTGCAATGTCTGACACGTCCTGACCTATGCCATGGCCATTTCTTGACACCTCCTAACCCACTCCATGCCCACATCCTACCATGTCCTACGACATCTCGATAGATCTGCGACGTCCTAACACGTCCTGACCCATACCATGGCCATGCCCTGCCATTTTCTACGATACCTGACATGTCCTGAAATGTGCAATGGCCATGTCTTGACTTTTCCTGACTCGTGCCAAGCCCACGTCCTGATACGTCCTAACCCGTGACATGTATATGTCCTGCCACGTCCTGACACGTGTTGTGGCCAAATCTTGCCACGTCCTGACCCATGCCATGGCCATGCCTTGACATGTCCTTACCCGTGCCATACCCTTATCCTTCCATGTCCTGCGATGTCCTGACACATCTAGTGGCCACGTCCTATGATGACTTGACTCGTGGCATGGCCATGCCCTGCCATGTCCTGTGACATCCTGACATGTCCTGAAACATGCCATGGCCATGTCCTGCCATGTCCTGACCTGGGCCATGCCCACGTCCTACCATGTTCTGACACGTCCTATGGCTACAGCAAGCGATGTCCTGACCCGTGCTATGGCCATGCCCTGTCATGTCCTGCAACATCCTGACATATCCAGAAATGTTCCATGCCTATGTCCTTCGATGTTGTAACACGTCCTGCGGCCACATCCTACATCCTGACTTGTCCTGACCCGTGCCATGAACATGCCCTGTCATGTCCTGCCACTTCCTAACTTGTCCTAAAACATGCCATGGCCATGTCCTAACATGTCCTGACACATGACATGCCCACATCCTTCCATGTCATGTGAAATTCTGACAAGTCTTTGGCCATGTCTTGCAACATCCTAACATGTCCTGACCCGTGCCATGGCTATGTGTTGACAATTCCTAACACGTGCTATGTCCATGCCTTGCCATATTGTGCGACATCCTGACATGTCATTACACATTCCATGGCCATGTCATGACACGTCCTGACCCGTGCCAAGCCCTCATCCAGCCATGTCCTGCAACGTCCTGACACGTCCTGACCCGTGCCTTGCCTTTATCCTGCCATGTCCTGCGACGTCCTGGCATGTCATGTGTCTATGTCCTGCAACATCCTGACGCGTCCTAACTCATGCCATGGACACGCCCTGGTATGTCCTGCGATGTCCTGACACATCCTGAAACGTGACATAGCCATGTCCTGACACGTCCTGACCCGTGACATGCCCACATCCTGCCATGTCCTATGACATCTTGACACGTCTTGTGGCCATGTCCTACGATGCCCTGACACGTCCTGACCTATACCATGGCCATCTCTTGACACATATTGACTCGTGCCATGCCCACGTCCTCACATGTGCTACGACGTCTTAGCACATCTTTTGATGTCCAGACACGTCCTAACCCATGCTATGGCAACGCCCTGCCATGTCGTGCAACATCCTGACATGTCCTAACACGTGCCATGGTAATGTCCTGATACATCCTTACCGGTGCCAATCCCTTGTCCTGCCATGTCTTGCGACGTCCAGACCCGTGCCATGGCCACACCCTTCCATGTCCTATAACATCATGACAGATCCTAAAACGTGCCATGGCCACTGACACATGGTGACCCGTGCCATGCCCACGTCCTGTCATGTCGTGAAAATTCCTGTGGCTGCTTCCTGCGATGTCCTGACACATCCTAACCCATGATGTGGCCTTGCCCTTCTATGTCCTGCGACATCCTAAAATGTGCCATGGCCATGTCCTGACACGTCCTGACACGTTCCATGCTTACGTCCTGTCATGTCCTACGACGTCCTAACACGTCCTGTGTCCACGGACATCCTGACCCATGCCATGGCCATGTCTTGACATATAATAACACGTGCCATGCCCACGTCCTACAATGTTGTGCGACAACCTGACACGTCCCGACATGGCCTGACCCGTGCCATGGCCACGCCCTCCCATGTCCTCTAATATCCCGAGACGTCCTAACATGTTCCATGGCCATGTTCTAACACGTCCTAACATGTGCCATTCCCGTGTCCGGCCTTGTCCTGTGACATCTTGACACATCCTATGGCCACATCTTGTGAAACACTTACCTGTGCCATGTTCGTGCCTTACCATGTCCTACGACATCGTGAGATGTCCTGAAACGGGCCACGTCCTGACAGGTGCTGACACATGCCATGACCACATCCTGTCATGTCCTGACACGTCCTATGGCCACGTCCTACAACATCCTGACACATCATGACCCTTGCCTTGGCCACATCCTAGCTTGTCCTACGATGTCCTGACAATTCCTAAAATGCGTCATGGCCATGTCCTGACACGTCCTGACCCGTGACTTGCCCACGTCCTTCCATATCCTGTGACGTCATGGCATATCATGTGACCATATCCTGCAATGTCTTGACACATCCTAACTCATGCCATGGCCATGTCTTGACACGTCCTGACTCATGCCATGCCCACGTCTTCTCATGTCCTGCAATGTCCTGACACGTCCTACGATGTCCTGACACACCCTGAACCATGCCGCAGCCATGCCCTACCATGTTCTGTGATGTCTTGACATGTTCTGACACATGCCATGGCCATGTCCTAACACGTCGTGACCCGTTCCGCGCCCTTATTTTGCCATGTCCTTCGATGTCCTGACATATCTTGTGGCCACGTCCTGCGATGTCCTGAACCGTGCCATCGCCACCCTCTTCCATATCCTACGACATCTTCAAACGTCCTAAAATGTTCCATGGCCATGTCTTGACACGTCCGGACCCGTGCCATGCCCACATTCAACCATGTCTTGACATATCCTGTGGCTACGTCCTGCGACATCCTGACACGTCCTGACCCATGACATGGCCTCGCCCTACCATGTCCTATGACGCCCTGAAGCATCCCATTGCCATGCCATGACACTCCTGACCTATGCCATGCCTAAATATTGCCATGTCCCGCGATGTCCGGACACGTCCTGTGGCCACATCCTGTAATATCCTGACACATCCCAACCCGTGCCATGCCCACGTCCTACCATGTCCTGCAACATCCTGACACATCCTGCAACGTCCTGACATGTCCTGACTTGTGCCATGCCTACGTCCTGCCATGTCCTGACACATCTTGTGGCTGCATCCTGCGACTTTCTGACATGTGCCATGGCCTCTCATCCGATCATGTCCTGCGATATCCTGACACGTCCTGAAATGTGCCATGGCCAAGTCCTAAAACATCCTCAACCGTGCCATGCCTGCGTATTACCATGTCCTAAGAAGTCCTGACACGTCTTGTATCCATCTCCTGCAACATCCTAACACTTCTTTACCCATGCCATGGACATGCCCTGGCATGTCCTGCGATGTCCTAACACGTCTTGAAACGTGCCATGGCCATGTCTTAACAAGTCCTAACCCATGAAATGCCCATGTCCTACGACGTCTTGACCCATCTTGTTGCCACGTCCTATGACTTCCTGACACATCCTGACCCATGCCATGGCCATGCCTTGGCACGTCATGTCCTGTACCATGCACACATTCTGCCATGTCTTTCGATGTCCTGACCCGTGCCATGGCCATGCCCTGCCATGTTCTGTAACATCCTGACACGTCCTAACACGTGCCTTGTCCATGTCCTGATACGTCCTGACACGTGATAAGCCTTTGTCCTGCCATGTCCTGTAATATCTTGATACATCCTATGCCCACGTCCTGCAACGTCCTGACCCGTGCCATGGCCATGCACTACCACGTCCTGTGACATCCTGACACATGCTAATATGTGACATGGCCATGTCGTGACATGTTCTGACCCGTGCCATGTCCATGTCCTGCCACATCCTATTGCTACGTCCTGACTCGTGTCATGCCCTCGCCCTGCCATGTCCTGTGACGTCCTACATGTCCTAAAACGTGCCATGGCCATGTCCAGACATGTCCTGACCCATGCCTTGCCTATGTCCTGCCATGTCGTGCGATGTCCTGACACATCCTGTGGCTACGTCCTACAGCATCCTGACACGTCCTGACCCATTCTATGGAAACGTCTTAGCATGTCCTGCGACGTCCTAACACATCCTAAAACGTGCCATGGCCTTGTCCTGACACGTGTTGATCCGTAACATACCCACGTCCTGCCATGTCCTGCGACGTCCTGACACGTCCTGTGGAAATATCCTGACACGTCCTGAACGTACCATGGCAATGTCTTGACACATCCTGACCTGTGCCATGCCCACGTCCTGCCATATCATGCAACGTCCTGACATGTCTTGCCAATTCCTCACACATCCTGACTTGTGCCATGGCCATGCCCTACCATGTCCTGCGATATCCTGACACGTGCCATGTTAATGTCTTGACACATCCTGACCCATGCCAAGACCTTGTCCTGCCATGTCCTGACATATCCTATGGCCACGTCTTGCGATGCCCTGAACCCTGACATGGCCACGCCCTGCCATGTCCTGCGACATCATGACACATCCTGAAATGTTCCATGTCTATGTCTTTACACGTCCTGACATGTGCCATGCCCACGTCCTGCCATATACTGACACGTCCTATGGCTGCATCCTGCGACTTCTTGACACTTACTAACCCATGCCATAGCCTTCCTGTACCATGTCCTGCAACTTCCTGACACGTCCATAAATGTTCCATTAACACGTCCTTACATGTCCTGAACTGTGCCATGCCTACGTCCTTCCATGTCTTTGGACATCCTGACACGTCATGTGGTCATGTCCTGCTATATCCTGACACGTCCTGAAACGCCCTAGCATGTTATGCGACGTCCTTACACTTTCGAAAACGTGCCAGGTTCATGTCCTGACACGTCCTGACCTATGACATGCCCACATATGGCCATGTCCTGTGACGTCCTAACACGTCCAGTGGCCACGTCATACGACATTCTGACATATCCTGACTTGCGCCATGGACATGTCTTGACATGTCCTAAGCCATGCCACACCCATTACTGCCATGTTCTGCGACGTCCTTACACGTCATGTGGCCACGTCCTACAATGTCCTGACACGTCCTGACCCATGCCATGGACATGTCTTGACACCTCCTGACCCATTCCATGCCCACATCCTACCATGTCCTGCGATATCTCGATACATCATGCGACATCCTGACACATCTTGACCTGTGCCATGGCCACGCCCTGCCATTTTCTACGACACCTGACACGTCCTAAAACGTGCCATGGCCATGTCTTGACATGTCCTGACTCGTGCCAAGCCCACATCCTGCAATGTCCTTACACGTTCTGTGGCTGCATCTTGCGACGTCCTGACACATCCTGACACATGCCATGGACATGCCCTAAGATGTCCTAACCCGTGCCATTCCCTTTTCCTGCCATGTACTGCAATGTCCTGACCTAAGCAATAGCCTTGCCCTGCCATGCACTGTGACATCCCAACACGTCCTGCAACATGTCATGGCCATGACTTGACTCCTCCTGCCATGTCCTGACACATCATGTGCCTACGTCCGGACATGTCCTAACCCGTGCCATAGCCTCGCCCTACCATGTCTTGCAACGTTCGGACACATCCTAAAATGTGCCATGGCCATGTCCTGATACGTCCTGACCCGTGCCATTCCTACGTCCTGTCATGTCCTATGACATCCTGACACTTCCTGTGGCCACGTTTTGCATCATCCTGATACGTCCGGTCCTATGCCATACACAATCCCTAGCATGTCTTGCAATGTCCTAACACATCCTGAAATGTGCCATGGCCATGTCCTGACACGTCCTAACACGTGACATGCCCACATCCTGCCATGTTTTGTGATGTCCTGACACATCCTGTGGCCACGTCTTGCGATGTCTTGACACTTCCTGACATGTGCCATGGATATATCTTGACACGTCCTGACTCGTGCCATGCTCACGTATTGCCATGTCCGACTATGTCCTTACACATCCTGCGACATCCTGAAACGTCTTGACCGGACCATGCCCTTACCCTGCCATGTCCTACAACATCATGACACGTCCTAACACGTGCTATGGCCATGTCCCAGGACGTATTGATACGTGTCATGCCCTTGTGTTTCCATGTCCTGCGACGTCTTGACACATCCTATGGCCACGTCCTGCGACATCCTGACACGTGCCATGGCCATGCCTTACCATGTCTTGTGACATCCTAAGACGTCCTGAAATGTGCCATGTCCTAACATATCCGGACACGTCCTGACTTGTGCCACACCCACATCCAGCCATGTCCTAAAATGTCATGTGGCCACGTCCTATGTCCACATCCTGCAACATCCTAACATGACCTAACCGTGCCATGTCCATGCCCTGACATGTCTTGTGACGTCCTGACATGACCTGAAACACGCTATGGCCATGTCCTGACACATCTTGACCCGTGACTTACCTACGTCCTGCCATGTCCTGTGTCGTCCTGACATGTCATGTGGCCATGTCCTACAACGTTCTAACCCGTGCGACGTCCTCACCCATGCCTTAGCCATGCCCTCCCATGTCTTGCGATATCGTGACACGTTCCAAAACGTGCCATGGCCATGTCTTGACACATCCTAACCCATGCCATGCCCACATCCCGCCATGTCTTGACAGATCCTGTGGTTTCATCCTACGACGTCTAGACACATCCTAACCCGTTCCATCACCTCGCCCTGCAATATCCTACGACGTCCTTAGACTTTCGAAAATGTGCTAGCGTCATGTCCTGACACTTCTTGACCTATGACATGACCACATACGGCCATGTCCTGTGACATCCTAACATGTTATGTGGCCACGTCTTACGACATTCTGACACGTCTTGACTCATGCCATGGCCATGACTTGACATGTCCTAACCTATGCCACTCCTATTACTGCCATGTGTTGCGACGTCCTGACACGTCATGTGGCCACGTCCTGCAATGTCCTGACATGTCCTGACCCATGCCATGGCAATGTCTTGACACCTCTTAACCCGTTCCATGCCCACATCCTACCATGGATAGGATGTCCTGCGACATCTCGATACATCTGCGACGTTCTGACACGTCCTGGCCCGTGCCATGGCCACTCCCTGCCATTTTCTGCGACACCTGATACGTCCTGAAATGTGCCATGGCCATGTCTTGACACGTCCTGACTCATGAAAAGCCCACGTCCTGCCATGTCCTTACACGTTCTGTGGTTGCATCCTGCGACGTCCTGACACATCCTCACATGTGCCATGGCCATACCCTAACATGTCCTAACCTGTGCCATGCCCTTTTCCTGCCATGTCCTGCAATGTCCTGACCCATGCCATAGCCTTGCCCTGTCATGTACGGTGACATCCTAACGCGTTCTAAAACATGCCATGGCCATGACCTGACACGTTCTGCCATGTCCTGTCACATCATGTGTCTACGTCCTGCGACGTCCTGACATGTCCTAACCCATGCCATAGCCTTGCCCTACCATGTCCTACGATGTTCGGACATATCCTAAAATGTGCTATGGCCATGTCCTGACACGTCCTCACCTATGCCATTCCTACATCCTGCCATGTCCTATGACATCCTGACACGTCCTCTGACCACGTCTTGCATCATCCTGACACATCCAGACTTGTGCCATAGAGACGCCCTAGCATGTCTTGCGACATCGTTACACATCCTGAAATGTTCCACGGCCATGTCCATACACGTCCTGACACGTGACATGCCCACATCCTACCATGTCTTGTGACATCCTGACACATCCTGTGGCTACATATTGCGACGTCCTGACCCCTGCCATTCCCACATCTTGCCATGTCCGACTACGTCCTGACACATCCTACGACGTCCTCAAACATCCTAACAAGGCCATGCCCATACCCTGCCATGTCCTGCGACATCCTGACACGTCCTAATACGTGCCATGGCCATGTCCCAAAATGTAGTGACCCGTGCCATGCCCTTGTCTTTCCATGTCATGCGACATCTTGACACACCTATGGCCACGTTCTACGACGTCCTGACCCATGCCATGGCCATGCCCTACCATGTCTTGTGACATCCTAAGACGTCTTGAAATGTGATATGTCCTAACACATTATGAAATGTACTGACATGTTCCAAGCCCACATCTAGCCATGTCCTGACATGTCCTGTGGCCACGTCCTATGTCTACATCCTGCGACATCCTAACATTACCTGACATGTGCCATGTCCATGCCCTCACATGTCTTGCGATGTCCTGACATGTCCTGAAACATGCTCTGGCCATGTCTTGACACATCCTGACTCATGACTTACCCACGTCCTGCCATGTCCTGTGTTGTCCTGACATGTCCTGTGGCCATGTCCTACGACGTTCTAACCCGTTCCATTGCCATGTCTTGACACGTCCTGACCCATGTCATGCCCATGTCTTGCCATGTCCTACGATGTCCTGACACGTCCTATGACATCTTGTCACATCCTAAGCCATGCCATGGCATGCCCTACCATGTTTTACGATGTCCTAACACGTCCTGACACATGCCATGGCCATGTCCTGACACGTCCTGACCCGTGCCACGCCCTTGTCCTGCCTTGTGCTATTATGTTCTGACATATCCTGTGGTGACGTCCTACGATGTACTCACCCATGCCTTAGCCATGCCCTGCCATGTCGTGCGACAACCTGACACGTTCTGAAACGTGCCATGGCTATGTCTTGGCATGTCCTAAAGCGTGCCATGCCCACATCCCTCCATGTCCTAATAGATCCTGTGGTTTCATCCCGCGATGTCTTGACACATCCTAACCCGTTCCATAGCCTCGCCCTGCAATATCCTGCAATGTCCTGAAATGTGCCATAGCTATGTCCTGAGAGTCCGGACAAGTGTCATGCCTACGTGCTGCCATGTCCTGCGACGTCTTGTAGCCACTTCCTGCAACATCCTGACACGTCCTATCTCATGCCATGGACATACCCTGGCATGTCCTGCAATGTCCTGACATGTCATAAAATGTGCCATGGACATGTCCTGACTCATCCTTACCTGTGACATGCCCACGTCCTGCCATGTCCTGCGACAGCCTGACACATTATGTGGCCACGTACTGTGACATCCTGACACATCCTGACCCGTGCCATGGCCATGTCTTTACACTTCCTAACCCATTCCATGCCCATGTCCTGCCATTTCCTACACTATCATGATACATCCTGCGACATCTTGACATGTCCTGACCCGTGCCATGCCCATGACCTCCCATTTCATGCGATGTCCTGACACGTCCTTACACGTGCCATCGCCATGTCCCGAGACATCGTAACCCGTGCCAAGCCCTTGTCTTATCATGTCCTGCGATGTCCTTACACATCTAGTAGCCACATCCTCCACATCGTGAGATGTGCCTTGGCCACACACTACCATGTCCTACAAAGACCTGGCACGTCATGACTCGTGCTATGTCTACATCCTGCCATGTCCTGACATGTCCTATGGCTGCATCCTGCGACGTCCTAACCCGTGCCAAGGCCTCTCGCCCTTTACATCCTGTGACGTCCTGACACATCCTAAAACATGTCATAGCATTTCTTGACACAACCTCACACGTGCCATGCCCACGTCCTCCCAAGTCCTGCAATGTCTTGACACGTCCTGTGGCCACCTCCTACAACATCCTGACCCGTGACACGGACATGCCCTGGCATGTCTAGCGACATCCTAACACGTCTTGAAAAGTGCCATTGCCATGTCCTGACACGTACTGACACGTGACATGCCCACGTCCAGCCATATCGTGCAACATCTTAACAACTCTATGGCCACGTCCTACGACATCCTAACATGTCCTGACCCGTGCGATGGAAATGTCTTGATACATCCTGACCCGTGTAATGCCCACATCCTGCCACATCCTGCAACGTCCAAACATGTTCTGACCCATGCCATGGCCATGCCCTGTCATGTCTTGCGATGTCCTGACACGTCCTGACATATGCCATGGCCATGTACTCACGCTCTGACCCATGTCCTGTGACGTCTTGACACATCCTGTGGCCACGTCCTATGACATCCTGACCCATGTTATGGAAATGCACTACCATATCCTGCGACATCCTGACACGTCCTAAAACGTGCCATGGCCATGTCCTGGCATGGCCTGATCCGTGCCATGCCCACGTCCTGCCACGTTTGGTGGCTACATCCAGACAGGTCCTGACCCATGGCATTGCCTCGCCCTACTATATCTTGCAATGTGCTGACGTGTCCTATAACATGCATTGGCCAAGTCCTGAAACATTCAATATGTTCCTTGGCTGCATCCTACCATGTCCTGCGATGTCCTAACACATCCCGTGGCCATGTCTTGAAACATCCTGACACGTCCTGGCCTATGCCATGAACACGCTCTGGCATGTCCTGCGACATCTTAACTCATCCAGAAATGTGCCATGGCCATGTCCTAACACATCCTGACCCGTGACATGCCAATGTCCTACAATGTCCTGCGACGTCCTGACACGTCCTGTGGCCACATCCTGACACATCCTAACCTATGCTATACACATGCCCTAGCATGTCCTACGATGTCCTGACACATCCTGAAACGTGCCATGGATATGTCATGAGATGTCCTTACTTGTGACATGCCCAATTCCTACCATGTCCTGCGACAGCCTGACACGTCATGTGGCCACGTCCTGCAACATCGTGACACTTCCTGACCCACGCCATGGCCATGTCTCTACACTTTCTTACCCATTCAATACACACATCCTGCAGTGTCGAGCAACATCTTGATATGTCTTGCGATATCCTGACAAGTCCTGACTCGTGCCATGGTCATGCCCTGCCATTTCCTACGACGTCCTGACACATCCTGACATGTGCAATGGCCACGTCCTGACATGTCCTGACCTATGCCAAGCCCTTGTCCTGCCATGTCCTATGACGTCCTTACACATCCGGTGGCCACGTCCTCAACATCCTGACCCATGCCATGCCCACGCCGTGCCATGTCCTCCCATGTCCTAACACGTCATGACTCGTGCCATGCCCACGTCCTACCATGTCCTGACACGTCTTGTGGTTGCATCCTACGACGTCCTGACCCGTGCCATGGCCTCTCGACCTTCACGTCCTACGACATCCTAACACGACCTGAAACATGACATAGCATGTCCTAACACGTCCTCACCCATGGCATGCCTACGTCCTCCTATGTCCTGCAACATCCTGACATGTCCTGTGGCTACATCCTACAACATCCTAATATGTGGCATGAACATGCCCTGGCATGTCCAGCGACGTCCTAACACGTCTTAAAACGTTCCGTGGCTATGTCCTGACACGTCCTGACATGTGACATGCCCACGTCCTTCCTTATACTGTAATGTCCTGAGACGTCCTGTGGCCAGTCCTACAATATCCTGACACGTTCTGACCCATGCCATGGACATAACTTGACACGTCCTGACCCATGCCATGCCCACATCCTGCTATGTCCTGCGACATCCTGACACATCCTGACCCGTGCCATGGCCATGCCCTGCCATGTCCTGCGACGTCCTGACACATCCTGACACATGCCATGGCCATGTCCTGACACGCCCTGACCCGTGCCAAGCCCTTGTCCTACCATGTCCTATGACAACATGACACATCATGTGGCCATGTCTTGTGACGTCTTGACTCGTGCTATGGCCATGCACTGTCATGTCCTGCGACATCCTGGCACGTCCCAAAACGTGCCATAGCGATGTCCTAACTTGTGCCATGCCCACGTGCTGCCACGTTCTGTGGCTACGTCCAGATAGGTCTTGACCCGTTGCATGGCCTCGCCCTGCCATGTCCTACGACGTGCAGACACATCCTAAAATCTGCCATGGCTAATCCTGACACGTCCTATATGTGCCTCGGCTACATCCTGCCATGTCATGCGACTGATGTGCCGGAGAAATTCGGCACATTTACATACTAATTGCTCTTATATTGGCTTGTTTTATTGCACAATGTAGTCCATATTTATGTGATTTGTGGTTTTACAGATAAAGAGGAAGAAAAGACCAAGGACACAAAAATGGAAGCAAAAAGACAAGAAAAAGGGGAAAATTGTGCAAGTCGGCTGATCTGCGGACCAACATGCGGTCGCATATTGCATATGCGGACCGCATAATAGCAACCAAATCGTAGAGCTAAACAGATAATGGAGCTAAAATGTACGACAACAATGCGATGTATTCTGCGATTGCACAATGAATATGGGGTCTGCACTTCAGCCTCAAAATGAACATGAAGGAAACCTTAGAGTCAACTATACGGTACCATCTGCGGTCGCACAATCAATATGCAGACCGTAGAATGGTGATGCGCCGAGCACATGAACAACTAGGGTTCCTATCCGCGATGCCGCCTCGCAAGATGCTAACCGCAGACCTGTTATGCGACAGATCTGCGGTCGCACATCTGACTTGGAAGGGTAAACTTGTCCATTTTTTGTCAGATATTGGTCCCTCTATAAATAGCTTTTTAGAATCTTGTGTAACAGTATCTTGTGCAGACTTTATACTACAAGCCAAGACATTATTACTTCATCTTTTTGGAAGCTTTTGGTTGAAGAATCTTTTACTTTGTAAGCATTTATGACATTTATTACACCTTGTATTTTGTATTTTAGCATGTGTGGCTAAACTTAAATACTAAGGTTGTGAACCCTAAATGGGTGTTATATAAATGGGTGTTTAACATTGAATATATGCATAATGGTTGGTTGATATTTCTTTACTTCTCATTCTTCATTTATTGTTGGTGGTTGCAAACACTAGCTAAAGCCATTTAAGTCTTACCTTTCTTGGGAAAGTGGGTTAGATTTTGGAAGAAGTAAAGAACAAAAACTCGAGGCCTTACACCTCGTTTAATAGAATCGCTTAGGGATAAGTTGGTTTTATTTGGCATTTATTAATTGTTATACATTGTGACTCTTAGACTTTAGGGAAAAAGCAAGAGAGGAAATACTATTCAAGTATTGGGAAATATTGGGTAGTTACATAGAAATCAATTGCATATCAATAATCAACCATTAGAAATCTATCATATTAACACCGATAGCATTACACTACATTTAAGGGAACACAATCTTGGTTTAATCAACTTTACTAATTATTACATCAAGCATTCTCATTAGTTAATATTCTAAAACAACTTTCACTCTTACTACTACTCTTACACCATTTCTATGTTACTCCTAACGGAATAGATTCAAGATTATAGTCGGGTAACACACTAATTCAAGTGATCATTTCACACCTATTCCCTGTGGAATTCGACCCTAACCTATTTGGGTTACTATATTTGACACCGACCGCCTTTCGCTAATTATAAAAGTGTAATTTGAGCGTATCAAATTTTGGCGCCGTATCCGGGGAATACGGTTTTGAAATTAGTCATTAGTGTGTACTTTACTTGATATCTAATTCTATTCTATTACACTTTGCTTGTTTTGCTTGGTGTGATAGGTTACAATGTCTGATTACGAGGACGAAAGGGAAGAGAATCCTTTTGCGGATATCGATGAATATATCGATGACACAAATGCAATTGTACCCCCTGCTGTTGGTGCCTCAACGTTTAAGGTGGATCATGGTCTAATACTCATGCTCAAAGCGGAAGGGTTTTTCAGGAATTCCACTGATGACGACCCAACTCAACACTTAAGGAATTTTCTGGGAGTGTGTGCTATGCACAAACAAACTAATGTCTCAGAAGATGCCTTATGGTTGAGAGTCTTCAAGTATTCATTGGCCGAAGATGCTAGAAGGTGGCTTCAAAACTTGCCACCCAACTCAATCCGCTCATGGCCTGAACTTGTCCGGGCATTCCTAGCAAAATGGTTCCCACAAAGCAAGAAATCTGAGCTTACAGACAAAATCTTTTTCTTTAAGCAACAACAAGGGGAGCATTTACATGAGGCGTGGGATCACTTTAAACTATATTTGGTGAGGTCGCCAAATCATGGATTCCCTGATTCAATTTTGCTTGAGAAGTTTTACATGGGTCTTGATCCCATGAACCAAGCCATTGCAAAGAATGCGGCGGACGGATCTTTTATGGATAAGTCCTTTGCTAGAGTAACTCAAATCCTTGACAAGATGGGCAAACATAATCAAGCATGGCATTCTGAGGATACATCCGGTGGAATAGCTTATGGGTCTCCTTCTTTGACTAATTTGATCAAGGAAAACCAAGAGAGAGACCAAATCATTGCGGGGTTGGCTACAAATGTTAATGTGTTGACCAAGATGTTTACAGAAAATCAAACGAAGAAGGTCAACGTCATCGAGGATATGCCGTCCATTCCGAATGAAGATTTTGAAGAGGCTAATTACATCAACAACCCCCAATGAGGGTACCAAAGGCAATACTATCAAGGCCAAGGAGCACAAAACGAATGGAGGCCAAACCCGCAAGGGCAAGGTAACCAACAATGGAGGTATGACCAAGGTAGTTCACAACAAAGAAATTAGGGCAACAACAACAACAACTTTTCTAGCCGGAGTGAAAATCCTTAAGTTCGTCCAAAAGGACAACATTCGAACCAAGGGTCCTCAAATGATTCAAAATTGGAAGCTATGCTAGAGAGACTGCTACGAAATCAAGAAAAGTCCGATGCTTCAATGAGGAACATGGCCGAGGTCGTTGGCTCTCATACCGCTTCCATCCAAAAGTTGGAAATGCAAATGAGAGATCTCTCCAAGGAACAAAACCCCAAGCAAAAGGGAACACTACCTAGTGACACGATTTCAAACCCAAGAGGTAGTGGAAGTGGTCCAACCTCTCATGTCATGGCAATCACCACTAGGAGTGGAAAAGTGCTACTTGTAGAAAATGAACACATAGTTGAAGATGTGGAGACCAAGCAAACGGTTGAGGGTGAAGAACAAGAGGTTATTGAAGTTGAAAAACAAAAGGTTGTTATGATTGATGAACCAAAAGTTGTTGAAATTGAAAGTATTTCGAAAAAGGCTAAAGCACCACAAGAAGATTGAGAAGAGGAAAAGGAAAAGGGGAAAGAGTTATCAAAACCTTTTCCACCTATTCCTATACCTCCTCCATTCCCTCAAAGGCTAGCAAGAAGAATTGATGATAGCAAGCTTGAAAAGTTCTACGAGATTCTCAAACAATTGACGGTGAACATTCCTTTTGTAGAAGCTTTTCAAGAAATGCCGGGGTTCGCTAAGTACTTGAAAGATTTGATCACTAGAAAGAAGACCTCAAAGCATGAGGTGGTAAGCATGACTCACAGGGTAAGTTCTATCTTTGCCACGACTCCGATCCAAAAGAAGGAGGATCCGGGAGCCTTTACCATACCTTGTACTATTTGCGCACGTGAATTTGCAAGGGCCCTATATGAAAATGGAGCTAGCATCAACTTAATGCCACTTGCCATGTATAAACAAGCGGGATTGGGTACGCCTAGACCTATAAGCATGAGATTGCAAACGGCCGATCGTTCCATCAAGCGACTGGTGGGAATTGTGGATGATGTAATAGTGAAAGTGGGGAAATTCCATTTGCCCGTGGACTTTGTGATTCTTGATTGTGCTGTGGATAAAGAGATCCCTATTATTTTGGGGAGACCATTCTTGGCTACGGGTCGAGCACTCATGGATTCTGAGAGAAATGAGATAAAATTCCGGGTGAATGATGAAGAAGTCACTTTTCAAGCTATCAAGGGCATGAAATTGCCCCACGAATATGAGAGCATCTCAATGATAGAAGCGGTTGATGAGGTAGAGGATGCTGTGGAATTGAAAATGGAGGAACAATGCCTTGGCGAGGCATTAGCGGCGATCCTAGTACATTTTGACGGGGAAAATATGGATGGGTACATAGAATCGGTAAATGCATTGGAGGGTCTTGGATCCTACACTTACACGCCGGAAAAGCTCTCTCTTGACTTAGAGAATAGAGCTACTCCGCCCGCCAAGCCATCAATCATTGAGCCACCACAACTAGAGCTCAAACCGCTCCCTTCGCACTTGAGGTATAAATTTCTTGGCTCTAATGATACTTTGCCCGTAATTGTGTCTTCTTTGTTCAATGATGTGCAGGTAGAGCAATTATTCGAATTCCTAAGGGAGCACCGGCAAGCAATTGGGTGTACAATCGTCGACATCCGTGGCATTCCCGCAGGTATTTGTGAACATAAAATCCAATTGGAAAATGACACCAAGCCAAGTGTGGAGCATCAAAGGCGACTAAATCCTTCAATGTAAGAGGTGGTGAAAAAGGAAATGATCAAGTGGCTAGACGTCGGAGTTGTTTACCCAATCGCCGATAGTTCTTGGGTGAGCCTAGTACAATGTGTGCCAAATAAGGGGGGCATAACCGTGATTGAAAATGAAAAAAATGAGCTCATCCCTACTAGAACGGTGACCGAGCGGAGAGTGTGCATGGATTATTGGAAACTCAATAGTGAAACTTGCAAGGATCATTTCCCTATGCCTTTTATTGATCAAATGCTTGATCGGCTAGCGGGAAGGGCCTTCTATTTCTTTCTTGACGGGTACTCCGGCTACAACCAAATCAACATTGCTTTGGAAGATCAAGAGAAAACGACATTCACTTGTCCTTATGGGACATTTGCTTTTAGCCGGATGCCATTTGGGTTGTGTAACGCTCCGGCGACCTTTCAAAGATGCATGATGTCGATATTCTCCAATATGGTGGAAGATTTTCTAGGGGACTTCATGGATGACTTCTCTGTTGTTGGTGATTCCTTTGAGCATTGACTTGCAAATCTTAGACAAGTGCTCAAGAGATGCGAAGAAATGAATCTTGTGCTCAATTGGGGAAAATGCCACTTCATGGTGGATGAAGGTACTGTTTTGGGGCACAAGATTTCTAAACATGGCACTGAAGTTGATCGGGCAAAGATCAAAATCATTTCTAAACTTCCTCCACCAAATTCAATGAAAGGTGTTCGAAGTTTTCTGGGTCGCGCCGGATTCTATCGGAGATTCATCAAGGATTTCTCCAAAATTGCACACCCAATGTGCAAGCTTCATGAGAAGGATGCAAAATTCATGTTTGATCATAAGTGCCTCAAAGCATTTGAGGAACTGAAGTTGAGGCTCTCCACGACACCCATTATTGTCACTCCCGATTGGACTCTTCCTTTTGAACTCATGTGTGGCGCCAGTGTTGTAGCTATTGGAGCAATGCTAGGTCAATGCTACAACAAGATACTTATCCAGTCTATTATGCAAGAAAAACTCTTAATGGGGTGCAAATGAATTACAGTGTCACCGAGCAAGAGATTCTTGCCATTGTGTATGCTTTTGAAAAATTCTGGGCCTATTTGTTGGGGTCCAAGGTGGTGGTCTACAGAGATCATGCGGCTCTTCGATATCTCATGGTAAAGAAAGATGCAAAGCCTTGACTAATTATGTGGGTTCTCTTGTTGCAGGAATTTGACTTTGAAGTCAAAGATCGCAAAGGTACACAAAACCAAGTTGCAGACCACTTGTCAAGGCTTGAGGAAGCAGGGAGACCTAAAGAAGAGCTTGACATAAATGATGCTTTCCCTGATGAGCATATATTGGCACTTTCCAACACCTTTGCTCCTTGGTATGCCGACATTGCAAATTACTTAGTGAGTGATGTCGTTTCGGAAGGGTTAGAACCTCATCAAAAGAAAAAGTTCTTGATGGATTGTCAGCAATACTACTAGGAGGAGCCCTATTTGTTTCGCGTGTCTGCTGAAAACATCATCCGGAGGTGCGTACCAGAGAGAGAAACCATGCCAATCCTCAAGGCATGTCATGACTTACCGGTTGGAGGCCATCATGGAGGCAATACGTCGGCAGCAAATATTCTTGAGTGTGGTTACTACTGGCCTTCCATCTATCATGATGCAAACCAATTTGCAAAAGTTTGTGAGTAGTGTCAACGGCAAGGTTCAATATCCAAAAGGCATGAAATGCAAATGCAATATGTGATGGAGATAGAAATCTTTGATGTGTGGGGGATTGATTTCATGGGGCCCTTTGTAAGTTCCTATGGGATGAAGTACATTTTGGTGGCCGTGGACTACATCTCAAAATGGGTTGAAGAAACAATGAGGCAAGGAGTGTGACCGCCTTTTTGAAGAAGAATATATTCACTCGGTTTGGCACTCCTAGAGCCATTCTTAGTGATGGTGGATCACACTTCTGCAACAAAGCATTTGCAGGGTTACTTGAGAAATATGGGGTGAAACACAAGGTGGCTACACCATAACATCCGCAGTCGAGTGGTCAAGTGGAGGTCTCAAACCGAGAGATCAAGAGTATCCTAGCAAAGACTGCGAATGCCAACATGACTGACTGGTCCAGAAGATTAGATGATGCATTGTGGGCCTACCACACGGCCTTCAAAACTCCTATTGGTACTTCTCCTTACCGGCTCATTTTTGGGAAGGCATGCCATCTACCAGTTGAGCTAGAGCACAAAGCCATGTGGGCACTGAAGAAGCTCAACCTAGAATGGGCTGAAGCTGCGAACTTGAGGTTGATGCAACTAAATGAACTGGAGGAATTTCGATTCCATGCCTATGAGAGCGCAGCGGTATACAAGGAGCGGATGAAGTTTGTTCATGACAAAAAGATCTTGAAAAGAGAGTTCAAGATGGGTGACCTGGTCTTACTCTTTAACTCAAGATTGAAATTGTTTCCGAGCAAATTGAAGTCAAAATGGTCCGGCCCCTTCAGAGTGGTGAGTGTCTCCCCAAACAGAGCGGTGGAATTGGAATCTACTGACGGGTCTCGGACTTTTAGAGTAAATGGCCAACGCATCAAACACTACTTGGGTGTTGATGGTGAAAAGAAAGTGATAGAGCAGCTGCCTCTACAAGATGGTCCTTGCCCGTCCAAAGGATGAAATTGGAGCAACCAGTCCCATCGTGCCGCGATGTTAAATCAAGCGCTGCATGGAAGGCAACCCATGGGTGGTAACACCGTCTTTAATTTTTGAATTTTCTTTGTTCATTTGTTTCCTTAATATTGATGAGTGTAGGGAGCCCAAACAGTTGTGATATTTGGTGGATGTACCCATAGGAAGAACTACGGTAGAAATGCGATAGAAATGCGGTCGCATAATTGATTTGCAGTCCGCAAATCTACCGCAGACTAATAATAGGTGAATTTGACTATAATTAGACCCTAAATAATCACACTTAGTCATGGAATTAATGTTGTTTATGAGGACAAAATTCTTTGATTAGTGTTCGTTTGTGTTTTACAGGTACATGTGATACATTGGATGCTAAAAAGAGCTATTTTGGAGTCATAGGTTGATGAAAAGGCCAAAAGAAGAGCTAAAGTGAAGAAAGCCTGAAGAAGCAGAGAAGAATCAGACGGCTTGTTCATCCGCGGTTCACTCGCGGCCGCGGATGAACTGCGAATAATGAAGCCCTCTGAAGTTTGCCTGTTCGCGGTCCGCTCGCGGCCGCGAACGAACCGCGTAAGACGCCGCAACAGTAATCCTAATTGTACTAAAACTTAGTTCTTAGCCCTAAAAACCTCTATTTAAAGTTCTAGTTTGCCCCATAGAGGCATGTTGTCTTTAATTCATTACTTTTGCAAGATATTTAGTAAAAGAGAATCCTCTCAAATTCCTATTTTATATCAAGTATTTCTTTATGATTTCAATTATTATTCTTGTTTCTTCAAGCATGAGAAGCTAAATTCTATTCTAAGGTTTTGCTGGAACCTATTGAGTGATGAACTTATCGTCTATGTGATTACAAATTGTGACTTAGATTTCTATTTGTTCAACTTCATTCTTGTTGTAGTTAATTGTTAGAGCTCCCAATTAGCGGTGCCTATTTAGTGTGCATAACTTGGAAAAGAATGCATATTTAGGTATATTGTTGAACAACACCACACCTAGGTTATTGGAGGAATCTATAACTTTAGGCGTAAAGACTGGGTTAGGAATAACGAAGTCTTGGGTGCAATCTTAAGTGAACTATTCAAATTAAAGCTAGCTAGAGTAGCTCGGGAGAGTGCACTAGTAAATTATTGTAATTGCTCGGGAGAGGGTTACGATACAAATAGCGTTCATTATTGATAGAATATATTAACAATTTGTATGAGCATACCGATAAGGGATTCCATCAATAGGAGAAATCAATACCTTAGTCTTTCTTCATATTATTTTACTCAACATTCAATTCTTTCTTTCAAGCATTCTTAATTCTTGCAAGTAGTTAGTGGAAAATCATACACAAATGTACTCTAAATATTGGGAACTTGATTCGGAAGTACTCTTGGGTTGTGAAAGTTGTGATTGATAGGTTAATTCTCTGTGGTATCGATCTTGGACTGATTAGACCAAGTTATATTGACAACGATCGTTGCTTGGACGTGAATCAATTTTGGCGCCGTTACCGGGGAATTAATGGAATTATCAATTGCCACTGACAGAACTTCAAGATTCTTGTGTATTCAGGTTCTTTCTACACTCTACATTGAATATTTTGATGTTTGTTGATTTGGGTATTCAGGTGCATGCCTAGAAAATCTGCAAGGACTGGAGAATTAATTGAAGGACTCTCAGACCCCGAGAAAACCTTCCGGGCGCGTAACAAAGCCATCAAACAAATTCAACAATCTCAACAACCAATCAAACTAGACTTCGACATGGGTGACATGAATGATCAAAACCAACAAGCCGGGCTAAATATGTAAGAGGCACAGGAGGCACATGAAGGTACATTGTTCGACTGGGCATAACCCACAGTGGATAATTTGGCAACTGCCATCGTTGTGCCAGCAACTCAAGCTGAGCCTTTTCAGATTACTAACAACATGCTTCACTTGTTGCAAAACAAGGGATTATTCTCTGGGTCTCAGGTTGAAGATCCACAGCAACACCTCAAGAACTTTCTATCAATATGCAAAACACAAAGGCAACCGAATGTAACTCTGGAAGCTATCCGATTATTACTCTTTCCGTTTTCAGTTACAGGAGCAGCACAGATATGGCTAAACTCACTCCCAATAAACTCCATTGCAACTTGGGATGAGTTAGTCAAATAATTCCACAACAAGTTTCATCCACTTAGCAAGACAGCTCAACAAATTGATGAGATTGTGAGCTTCAAGCAGAAACCAATGGAAACATTACATGAAACTTGGGGCGGATTCAAGGGTATGCTTGTTATGTGTCCTCACCATGGGATTCCTGAGCAGATGTTGGGCCAAAGATTCGACATGGGACTTTCAGACAGCATGAAGAACATCGTAGACGCTTCAGCAGGTGGGGCTTTTCTGAGCAAGACTTGGACTGGACGCCTGACCCACATAAACTTTCCAACTTCTTATGAACCCATTGATTCGAAATTTCAAAACCAGGGAACCTTGCAAGATTCTTTTAGTGAAGGGATGTCTTCTTTTTGGTCGGCGGCGCCCTTTGCGAGTTTTCGCCAATCGACCTCTCTCATTTCTCTTCTCAATGTTGCCCGATAGTGATCTTTGGGAATTTTCACTAAACGGACTCTCTTATTTTTAGTTTCTCCAAACGCCATCTCCTTATGGTGCCCGAAGGTTTTCATCGATAAGACTTTCTCATTTTGTTTCTCTCAATTCAGGCTATGTCAGATTTCCGTCAATAACATTTTTCACTTCCTCGCTTTTGCCAATTGATTTGAAGGACTTGAAGAAGATCTTTGGGTAAAAAGGAAATTGAATGGAATTAACTCTGGAACCATCTTGATGGATCTAAACTGAACAGTCATATCATCTGTCCCATTTTAATTTTTGGGGAAATTGGGATTTTGGTTTTGATGTGACTGAACCTCAGGGAGAGGTTGCCTACGTATCCTTTCGGAATCAAGTCAGAACGTAGTTCAGGACGCAATAATTTTGTTTTAATCTTTTTGTTTTATTTTGTTTTTTTTTCATATATGTTTTCTTTTCTTTTCTCTTTTCTCTTTTTTTCATTTTTTTTATTTTTTATTTTGGGTTCCAAAGAGGGTAAACAAAAAAGAAACATAACCGACTCAAAGGGTTTTACAAAGGATTTATAGTGTTTGGGGTAGCAAGAAAGAAAGCCTTCGTCATCTCAATTATACAAAAGCCAACGTCGCAGAAGGTCCTGACATAGTACGTTTATACTGCATCTGTATTGACTACTATTTCAAGATCATTTCCTTCAATGTCTCCCAGATACAGTGTGCCTCTCAGTGATATTTTCCAGATGATGTATGGATCCTTCCAATTAGGAGCGAATTTTCCTTTTGTCTCTAGGTAATGAGGAGGAATGCGCCTTAACGCCGGTTGTTCTATTTCGAGATTCCTGGGCCGCACTTTCTTGTTGCAAACATGGGCCATTCTTTGTTGGGATAACTACTCGGGTATTCCCTGAGTACAACACACCCCTTTTGTATGCGAACCAATTTTCCTTTAGTTATTCCAATTCTTTGTTTCATTTCCTCAAAGTAAACTTTTTGTGCATTTGGACTCTCGATTCATTATTCTGAAGTCTGACATCATTTTGGGATCTATGCATGAAGTCCACAAGCATGTAATGTTATTTAAAGCTGCATGATTTGAACTAATGAGAAGAGAAAGAGAAAACTGAAACAAATCCGAAAGAATAAAAAATAACAAAAGAAAAGGAAATGGACGATGAAATATAAATTTCATTTCTTGAAATTGAGAGGATAAACAGGGTTCACATTCGGGAATTTAAAGACAAAAACTAAAAGAAACATCCAATTTACACCCTGAAATAACTCGGGATGCAGAAAAATGCGGCAGGACAAGTCTACTGGGCTTCCGCCTGATCGGGAATGGCCTAGCCTTTCAGTTTTGGAGTTTAGCGTCTGGTCCCACCTCAACGGTGATAGTTCCTTTCCCTGGCTCGATCATGTTTTCCTTCACTCTCTTTAGTCATGAAATACTCATTATCTTCCTCTTGACGGTCCTTAAGCTTCTGTGGTACACGTCCAACAAACACTGGCGCATTCAGTCGGGGTGCCTTAATTGCCCCCCATACCACAAAGGCTTGCTTAGGTGCATCAATTTCCTTTTCTGGTTCTATCTCAGTGATTTTACTCTTCTTTTCCCCTTTCTCCTGTTTCGGGGCCGGCTTGGGCTTCCTTTCCACATCAGCAATAGCAATTATGGCCTTAAGCATTGGATCGAATTCTTTATCTTCACAAATCATACCGATTATCGGCCTGTTATTGTGAGCGGGCAGCGGATTATTGGTCACATTTGGGACATCCTCATCCTTCAACACAATTTTCATTTGCTCTATTAAATTCTCCACTGCTTGTTTCAAAGTACAACAATCATTAGTATGATGGCCCTCTTCCTCTAAATGATATGCACACCTGGCGTTAGCTCTATAAGAAAGCGATGCCGGGTTTTGTCTATTTTGAGGAACCAGCTACAGTAGACCCATTTGGACAAGATTCAGGAATAAGATAGAGTAAGATTCACCAATTGGGGTAAAGTTTGGTCTCTTTGGTGGTTCCCAAGGACGGAAGTTATTCTGCGGAGGTAGAGGGTTATAGTGGTTCTGGTGGGGAGGCTGATTTCTTTGAAATAGAGCTTGGTTTCTACTGACATGCTACTGCGGTCGCATAAGGTTGAGCATTCATGACCACGTACGGTTGAGGAATATAGGAAATTTCCTGAGCAGGGTAATAATGTTGGGGGTTTCTTTCTGAAAAGATGGGTCTAGGAGCATGGTGTCTTCTATCACCCAAAGTTGCCATTGACGTCTCCTCTTTTGTCCTACTCTTTGCTATTCCTCCGGACCCTCCTTGGATTGCTTGGGAGGTCGCTCGAATGGCCGCCTGACTCAAAATTCTTCAGTCTTTAAATCGTTTTCTACCATTTCCTCCATCTTGATCGCCTCTGCAAAACGTTTTCCCATTGCTGACAGCATGTTCTGGAAATAGTGTGGTTCCTAAGCCTGGAGGAAGGTAGTGACCATTTTGATTTCATCCATGGGAGGTTTCACCCTAGATGCTTGTTCACGCCACTTAATGTCATATTCCCTGAAGCTCTCTGAGGGCTTTTTCTTCAAATTCGATAAAGAGTTCCTATCCGGCGCAATGTCGATGTTGTACTGGAATTGTTTAACAAAATCTCTGGCCAAATCATCTTAAATGTGCCAGCGAGATATGTCCGGATCCATGTACCATTCTGAGTCTATCCCAACCAATCTCTCTCGGAAATATGCCATTAGCAATTCATCCTTGCCACCGGCACCTTGCAATTGATTGTAGTATTTATTTAGATGAGCAATAGGGTCGCCATGCCCGTCACACTTTTCGAACTTCGGTGTCTTAAAGCTTGATGGAAAATGGACATGTGGGAACATGCACAAATCTACGTAAGAAACACTCTTCTGTCCACCTAGACCTTGCATGTTTTTCAGACTCTGTTCCAAGCTACTCATTCTTTTTTCCATTTCATCCCATTCGGGAGCTTTTGGATTTTGGCTTGGCATGAACTCATATTGGGGTGGCTGAGGATAGACATTGGTGGCAAACTGGGTAGGATCCCGTGAAAGGGGTGGTGTCGGGAATGTAAAAGAAGAGGAGTCAAAGAAAGGAGTATGTGTGGTGGGATGCGCCGTGATTGGAATGGGCAAACCAACGGATGTTCTTGTGGATGCATCCAATGCTGTCACCCGAGGATAGGAAGTGAAGGGTGATTCGGAGAGGGTTGTGACATTAGAATACACAAACAGAGTAGGTGGGTAATTGGTGGGGGTATTAGAAATCCCACTCGACCTGAGGAATAGTTCTGGGAACCTAGGGATCAGACTTGGGGGCTCTTCCCCGTTATTCCAATCATCTAACATCTCCAGCATGCGACAACACAAAATCCTATTTTCCTCCGCAACTGCTGACTCAGTAGCCAGAACGGCTGATATGGAGCTTTCTTCCAAAACGGGAACGGTTGGTAGAGGGATTTCTGAAGACATGTTGGCACTTTTTTCGACCTTGTGAAATAAGGATGGGTACTTTCTTTTGATTTAGCAACGGGCTGCTGAACTTTTCCTTTGGACCTCGTGAAGAATGAATGTGAGGCCAGAGTACCACAAAATCAACCACCCTTTTCTAAAACCTGGTGTTTGGCAAACAAACGGTTAGTCTGAAACAACATAACAAATAAGTAATCTCACGTTAGGTGTGATGCACTTATACAGTTGATCGTGTTGCTACTTGTATTCGATTGTAATGCGTTATTCCGGCTTATACTTTCCTTTTCTTTCATCTTCTTCCTCTCCTTATCAATTTTCTTTTACACTCTTTTTTTTCGTTTTTCTTTTTCTTTTAGTGATGGTCGAATCTTATGTGGATTGCCTACGTATCATGTCCCCGCATGAATCAGACCGGGCGTAATTCGGATAATCGGGAATGGAGTAAATAAACTAATTTTTTTTTATTCTTGAAAGAAATGCTTTAAAAAAAAAAAAAAAAAAAAAATATATATATATATATATATATATATATATATATATATATATATATATATATATATATATATATTTGCTTTTTGTTTTGCTTTTTTGAAAGAAAGACTCTTCTAAAAAATATTTATTTTCTTTGGTGTAAAAGAAAAAATATTTTTGTTTGAATTTTTACTTATTCTCTTTTTCTAAGGAAGAAAATATTATTTTTTTGGATTTTTGTTTCTTTTTTTTAGAAACGTACTTCAAAAATGAAGGAAACCCATATTTTAATTTTGATTTTTATTGATTTTTATTTTTATTTCATGAAAAACAGTAGAAAGAACGAAACCATTTTTTTTTTAGTTTTTAAAACTACTTTTACCCCTTTTTTGGAATTTTCTAAGGAAAGATTTGAAAGAATGAACTAAAGGAAAATAGTTTTTTTCTTTTTTTTTTAAATTGGGGTTAGAACCGATGATGTTTTCCTACGTATCTCACATCCGGTGAGAATCAAACCCATGTAGTTCGGAAATAAAAGAACTAAATCATTTTAAGAAAAGAAAACAAACTATTTTTAAAAAATTATTTTCTGATAAACTAACTTATTTTTTATAAAATTAAAAAAATTTATTTGGAATTTGTTTTTTGCATTTTTCAAAAATTATTTTCAAAGAAACTAACTATTTTTCGTAAAATTAACAAAATTTATTTGGAATTTGTTTTCTTTTTTTTTGCATATTTCAAAAATTATTTTCTAAGAAAAACAGACTATTTTCCATTATTTTGACTTTACATCCTGACATTTTTCACTTCTTACACTCTCTCTTTTTAATAACAAACCGGTCAGCATGTATGATTGAAACAAATAAATGCGCAGACAAAGATGCATCAAGTTGGTCTTTTGTTTCAGGTACACCTGTCCTACACTAGCTCAACACCTGTGTTTAGCCTCCTAAGTCAAATAAGCACATGATGCAAATAGACGTTCCTATCGGGGATCCGGCATAAGGTTTTGTTATTCTAAGTCATCATCATGTTGGAAAAGGTGTCTAGACTGGCTTTAACTCGAGTGGACAACTCGAGCCGAGGATTGTCAGTGCACCGGTAGCATGGCTTTCCGGCTTAATTGACAATACTCCCCGCCTAAACATGTGTGACTACAAATCCTTCACCGGGTGCCAAGCACCACAACTATCTTGAGAAAAACGGGCTATGTCCAGCAAATGCCCGATATTATATTTCAAAGATACTCAGAAGAGAAAAATGGGTATCGACACAATTTATACACAATTCACAAAATATCAAAGCAGTAAAAGCAACATTTAGCACATTAAATACAAACATATAATAAAATCAGATAATAAGTAAGCCAAATACAACAATTATTCAAAGCTCGAATTCTTAAACCCTAAACCAGTGGTTCTGGGTTTGTGTCCCCAGTAGAGTCGCCAGAGCTGTCACACCTCCTTTTGGCGCGCTTACCCCGAAGGATAATGCATAAGGGAGTTTTTCCAATTTAAGTGACAATATTCGAAATGAGATTATTTATTTATTTTAGAGTCGCCACTTGGAATAAATTATGGTTTCCCAACTCACCGATTTATTTAAATCCCAAATCGAGGAACTTTCTAACTTTCCAAATGAAGTCTGCGAACTAGAAATTCTAAGTAAGGAATTATGTTGACCCGAGGGAAGGTGTTAGGCACCCCCGGATCCCGTGGTTCTTGCACGATCGCTTAATTTATTGTAACGGCTAAATATCTGATTTTAAAACATGTTCAATACTATAATGCAATTTTAAATCATTTACCGCGTTTGGTTATTTTTAAGAAAAAGTGAACATTATTATTGAGGGGCCCCATAATTTTATTTCTTCTATTTAGCTAGGCTCGTAATATTTTTATTTAAAAGAGGATAATCCTAAGGTGACTACATTTTTTCTATTTAGTTTGTCTCTAAAAGAAAAGAAAAAGTCCTAAATAATTACATGCTTAAAAGGCTACTCTATATTAGTACACAAGGTGTTCCCTCACAAGCCGACTGAATGACAAATTTATTCTTCAAATTATAAAGGTAACTACAATTTGACAAAACTAATAAAAGGGAAAATAACAACAAATATTAATCAACAACCTGCTTTTTCTATTTCATTTCAAAACTTCAACTTCCAATTCGAGCTTAGATCAACACATGGTTTGTAGAATGTGTACCTGGTATTGAAAGGAATGGGAAGATGGCAAATCAACAGGGTGGTGAAAATACAGCAACAACAACAGTAACAACCAGCAGTAGCTTCAACACCTCAATCCCGAAAATCCCATCAATGCGGAGAAGAAGAAAAACCAGTAAAAACTAAAAAAGAAAAATATATTCCAGATTTTCTCTTTGTTTTGTCTTTCTAGCTTTGAACTCTTTTCAATTATCAGAAGAAAACTCTCAAAAATTGAATTTTTGTCCGTGTATACTTCTGTATCCAGAGTGTATATCGATTGTATACTACTCTCTTTTTTTCCTTATTTTTCTTCTCTTGCTATTCTTTCCTCTCTTTTCCCCACCTTATTTTTCAAAAATCTTCTCTTCTATTTATAGGCAAGAATTTCGAAAAATTTCAGATTTTTTTTATTAAAAAGAAAATATTTTTTAATTTAATGAAAACTCACTATTCTATGTTTTCCTCTCCTTATTTTCTTCCTTGATTTCCTTGATTTTCTTCATTAATAAAGCCCAAAATACTAAGATAAATTTATACAAAAAAAATTATATTGAAATACTAATTAACTCATAATAATAATTGTCACCTAAATTTAAATGGTAATTAAAATACAATCACACAATTCGGACATTAAAGGCCAAAATGCAAAAGATGCCTATTTTTGTGATTTTCATTTTGTAAGATAAAATTAATTACTCCTAATTGCTAAGTTAGATAAAAAATGTAAACACGACATATTTTTATATTTTTATAAATTTAAACACATATAATCACGCATATACGGATGCAAACAATTACCAAAAATAAAAACAAAAATTAATAAAAATACACACCGTAAAATAGACAACTTTTGTTTTTGTTTTGTGGGAGTAAATCACGTTTGACAAAAATAACGTGCTCACAGCATGTCCTGCAACTTCCTGACACATCCTCACATGTGCCACGGCCATGTCCTAACACGTCCTGACCCGTTCCATGCCCTTCTACTGCCATGTCCTGCGAAGTTTTGATACATCCTGTGGCCACATCCTACGATGTCCTGACCCGTGCGGTGGCCACGCCCTACCATGTCTTGCGATATTCTGACACGTCCTGAAACATGCCATAGCCATGTCTTGACACGTCCTGACCCGTGCCATGCCCACGTCCTGCCAAGTCCTGAAACATCCTATGGATACATCTTACGATGTCCTGACACGTCCTAACCCATTCCATTGCCTAGCCTTGCCATTTCCTAGACACGTCCTAAAATGGGTCATGGCTATGCCTTGACACGTCCTGACCCGTGCCATTCCTACGTCTTGCCATGTCCAACGATGTCTTGAAACATCCTGTGGCCACGTCCTGATACGTCCTGTGGCCACATCCTGCAACATCCTGACACGTCCTGGCCCATGCCATTGACATGCCCTGGCATGTCCTACAACATCCTGAGATATCCTGAAACGTGCCATGGCCATGTCCTATGATGTCCTGACACTTCTTGTTGCTATGTCATGCGACGTCCTAACACGTACTAATCTTTCCTATACTCATGACCTGCGACGACTTGACACATCAAGTGGCCACGTGCTGAACCGTTCCATGGCCATGCCCTGCCTTGTCCCGCAACATCCTAACAATTATTGAAATATGCCATGACCATGTTCTGACATGTTCAGATCCGTGCCATGCCCATATCCTACCATGTCCTGCCTCGTCCTTACTCGTCATGTGGCCACATCTTGCAACATCCCGACACATCCTAACTTGTGACAAGGCCACGTCTTGACATGTCCTATGACGTCCTGACACAACCTGAAACGGGCCATGGCCATGTCCTGACACGTCTTGACCCACGACATGCCCACATCCTACCATGTCCTACGACGTCCTGACACATCTTGTGGCCATGTCATACGACGTCTTGACATGTTCTGACCCATGCCATGGACATGTCTTGACATGTCTTGACTCATGCCATCCCCACATCCTAGCATGTCCTGACATATCGTGTGGCTACGTCCTGCGACATCCTGACACATCCTGACCCGTGCCATGGCCACGCCCGGTCATGTACTGTGACGTCCTGACACGTGCCATTGCCATGTGCTAAGATGTCCTGACCCGTGCCATGCCTTTGTCCTTCCATGTCCTACGACGTCCTAACACATCTTGTGGCCACGTCCTGCGACATCCTGACCCGTGCCATGGACAGGCCCTGCCATGTCCTACGACATCCTGACACATCCTAAAACGTGCCATGGCTATGTCCAGACATGCCCTGACCCGTGCCATGCCCACGTCCTACCATGTCCTGAAACATCCTATGGCTACATCCTACGATGTCCAGACTCGTCCTCACCCATTGCATGGCCTCGTCGTGCCATGTCCTGCCATGTTCGGACATATCCTAAAATGAGTCATGGCTACGTCTTGACACGTCCTGACCCGTGCCATACCTACGTCCTTCCATATTCTACGACGTCCTGATACATACTGTGGCCACGTCCTTATACGTCCTGTGGTCGTATCCTGCAACATCCTGACACGTCCTGGCCCTTGCAATGGACACAACCTAGCATGTCCTACAATGTCCTGAGACATCCTGAAACGTGCCATGGCCATGTCCTGACAAATCCTGACCAGTGACATGCCCACGTCTTACCATGTCCTATAATGTCCTAACATTTCTTCTGGCTACGTCTTGCGACGTCCTGACACGTACTAACATGTGCCATACTCACGACCTGCGATGACTTGACACATCATATGGCCACATCCTGCCACGTACTAACCCGCGCCATGGCCATGCCCTGCCATGTCGCACAACATCCTGACACTTCTTGAAATGTGCCATGACCATGTTCTGACACGTCTTGATCAGTGCCATACCCATATCCTTCCATGTATTGCCACGTCTTGACTCGTCATGTGGCCACATCTTGCAACATCCTAACACGTCCTAGCTTGTGCCATGGCCATGACTTGGCATGTCCTGTGACGTCCTGACACTTCCTGAAACGTGCCATGGCCATGTCCTGACATGTCTTGACCCACAACATGCCCAATTCCTACCATGTCCTGTGATGTCCTAACACATCTTGTGGCCATATCATGCTACGTCTTGACATGTCCTGACCCATGCCATGGCCATGTCCTGACATGTCTTGACTCTTGCCCCCACATCCTACCATGTCCTGCCACATCTTGTGGCTACGTCATGCGACGTCCTGACACATCCTGACCCGTGCCATGGCCATGCCCTGTCATGTCCTATGATGTCTTGACAGGTCCTAACACATGCCATTTCCATGTCCTAAGACATCCTGACCCGTGCCATGCCTTTGTCCTACCATGTCCTACGATGTCCTGACACATCTTATGGCCACGTCCTACGACATCCTGACCTGTGCCATGGACAGGCCCTGCCATGTCCTGCGACATCCTGACATATCCTAAAATGTTCCATGGCTATGTCCAGACATGCCCTGACTCGTGCCATGCCCATGTCCTACTAAGTCCTGAAACATCCTACGGCTACATCATACGATGTCCTGACACGTCCTGACCCTTTCCATAGCCTCGCCGTGCCATGTCCTGACACGTCCTGAATTGTGTCATGGCTATGTCTTGACACATCCTAACCCGTGCTGCACTTGCATCCTTCCATATCCTACGACGTCCTAATACATACTGTGGCCACGTCCTTATACGTCCTGTGGCCACATCCTGCAACATCTTGACACGTCCTAGCCTGTGCCATGGACACACCATGGCATGTCCTACAATGTCCTAAGCCATCCTGAAACATGCCATGGCCATGTCCTGACAAATTGTGACCAGTGACATGCCCACATCCTGCCATGTCCTGTGACATCCTGACACTTCTTGTGGCTACGTCCTGACACATACTAACCTGTGCCATACTCACGACCTGTGGTGACTTGACACATCATGTTCCCACGTCCTGCCACGTCCAGACCTGTGCCATGGCCATGCCCTGCTATGTCCCGCAACATCCTGACACTTCTTGAAATATGCCATGACCAAGTTCTGACACATCCTGATCCGTGCCATACGCATATCCTGCCATGTCTTGCCATGTCCCGACTCGTCATGTGGGCATATCTTGCAACATCCTAACACGTCCTAACATGTTCCATGGACACGACTTGGCATGTCCTATGAAGTCTTAACACTTCCTTAAATGTGTCATGGCCAGGTCCTTGTCACACCTCCTTTTGGCGCGCCCCCTACCCCGGAGGGTAGAATACGGGTGAGAGAGTTTTTCCAATTTAAGTGACAATATTCAAAACGGGATTATTCTATTTATTTTTGAGTCACCACTTGGAATAAATTATGGTGTCCCAAGCCACCATTTCATTTAAATCCCGAATCGAGGAAATTTCGACTTTCCAAATGAAGTCTACGAACTAGAAATTCTAAGTAAGGAATTCTGTTGACCCGGGGGAAGGTGTTAGGCACCCCCGGATCCCGTGGTTCTAGCACGGTGGCTTCAACTATTATAAATGGCTAAAAATATCTGATTTTAATACATGTCAATAGTTTATGTGCTCTGATTAAATTTTAAAAAAATGCCTTATTATTTCAAAACTGTATAGTTAACTTTTAAACCTAGTCGCAACATAGACTCGGGCCCTAGACGAATGTATGCAAATAAAAGATGTGCTCGGACCACTTATTTTAACCTATGCCGATTAAAGTGATTATTAAACTAGACAAAGGTCAATTTTTCTACAACATCGTCTGTTAAAGTCATTTTCAATTAATATCTATACAAGACAAATCTTATTTTGTGACTTGTTAAAATGTACTAAGGATGGCTATGTTAAACACTAACATTTGAGAATTTAACATTAGTTATTAATATTATTTGAATTGTCACAAAAGAATTACTTGCTCAAGTAAAATCGCAATTTCCCAAAAACTAGACATTAAACCATCTTGCCAATTTTCGTTTTTTACTACTTGGACCTGTGTGATAACTACCCAAACTAACTGAGAATAGCTAATGAAACTCACGACCATTTCTGGACTCTACTTCTTCAATTGCAACATTAAAAACAGTAGTTCAAACAATAGCACAAACCTATAAGAATAATAATTATATAGTCCGCTTATTACAAATGTCAAAATGATATGAATTTTGCACTTACTATTGACTGCTATGGGTTAGACCAAATTAAATTGCCATGCATTGGGCCTTCTACAATTGTTTTATAGGTTTTGCATATTCATGTTTGAAGGAGTCGGGGAAGGGGTGGAATAAACTAATATGTAAAATGATTCCAACACTAATTACAAATCAACTACCAAACACAGAGTAATTGAAAAACTTTATAAGAATAAGTAGAATCATTCTAATGAACTGAAAAATATTTCATGCTTCAATTTCCTCATGGTTAATTCATTTTTTCTTCAATTCCTTCCACAACCAACAGAGTTACAAGAAAGAAAATGTACATGCAATTCAAAGAGCAAAAGAGGAGGTCAGTGATTTGTTCGGCAGTGAACAAAGCAGCGAAACAACAGTAGCAGTAACACCTAATTTCCAATAGTAGATTGAAGAACCAATAACCCAAAAGAGGACAAGAAATCCCAGCAATGGGCTAAAACAAAACTGGGAACCTTATAGATGTCAAACGGCCAACTCAGCACCAAAACATTAACAATTGAGCCCCAAACAACTTTCAGATAACTTCGAACAGAATCTAATTCGAATGAAACAAAGATAGAAGATTCAAACTGTTCGAAAACAATTTTGGGACTCAAAATCAGTATAACAGTATTACGGGATAGGACTTCCTTTCTTCTTTAGGCTAAATATCACTCTTGAACTCACTGAAAATTGTTTTCAATGACTGACGAACTTTCAGAAAATCAGCAGGCTCTCTTTCTCACTAATGCCTCTAAGAATATCAAAGAATATGTCTGTTTAAAACTATTTTCAGGATATCAGTGTGTATTCTGAAAATCTGTTATTCAAAGAGGTGAATCTGTGTAAGAAACTCTCTTTTTGGAGGTTGTGTCTCTGTCTTCATTCTGTTTCTTTGGTCTCCCTCTTATAGGATTCAAAAACAAAGATAGCAGCCCTTTTTTTAACATTTAAAAGCTGTCCAGCCACTATATCCCTCTGTATTTCCATTCAAAACATTATTTAAGCATGGTTTATTCATTTTAAACTCTAAAGTCCAAAACTAAGTGGAATACCTAGCTGCCCTGCAGATCCAACTACTTTTTTTTTCCATGTGCAGTGCACCTTTTGCACCCTTGAATGTTGTTTTCAGATTTCTAAACTAAGCTTAAACAGCTATATCCAATTCCAGTCCTATTTGAAATCACAACAGCTAAAAGCTTACAATCCAAACACGAATTTGAATCAAATTAGCAAATCTAAAACTTTGTCCCAATGTTCTAACAAACCAACCTATGAAACTAAATGACAACATTTAATCAATCGGTTACAACATGTATACTCGATAACATATAGTTGACAAATTAGTGATACAAGAAACCCTCGGACAGAACAGTTTAAAATGCAAAATTAGCTATTCGACGACATTAATCGAATCGAATTCCCATCTTATAACACCACATTTAGAACAATGAATCAGAAAGTAAATAGATCGACCAAATAAAAGGTCCCAAAAAGAAGAGGAAAAAATAGAAATAAACGGACAAACAATAATCAAAACAGATAAAATAAACAAAGAAAGAAATGAAAGAAGGAGTACCTCAAACAAATGGCAAGAATCCGAATCGAAACAGAAATGGATTGTTTGGGCTTGAACTCGGATTTTTGTATTTGAGGTCGAAGGGACTTTAATTGAAATGTTTTCAAATGAAAACAAACCAATTAAAGTCTATTAGACCTTAATTTCTCCGCAACCCGATGAAAACATCCCCAATTCAAAATTTAGGGTTCTTGAAACTTGGTTTTGGGGCTTGATGGTTTCGGGTGGGATTCGAAACAAAATAGGCTTGGATTGGTTATGGGGGAGGTCAGGTAAGGGTTATGTGTGAGTTTGGGCTTGAATGGAAGTGGCACTGCCACCAGAGTCCTGTGGCGGCAGCTAGGGTTCTTGACTCAAAATCAAGATTCGAGGAGGACGGGTTCCATTCGAAAGGGGGTTAATGGTGTACTAATGGTAGGGTATTTCCAGGGATTAAGGGGTGTAAGTTTGGTATCCATCGGAGCCAGTGAAGTTTTGGTCAAACTTCGATTCGATATTCGAAAAGTTGGAGCTTGATTTGAAATAAAACAAGCTCGGAACCCGGTTGGGGAAGTTGAGGGGGTGCTGTGGTGTAAATTTGGGAGCCATTAGCCTACTGGAACCGTCGTGAGGCGATTTCCGGCGGGCTGGAGATGGCGGCTCAGGGCGGAGGTTCGTCGGGGGTCCTAGGGTTAGAGAGACAAGAGTGGAGGGGATCTGTTTGGTTTGGGGGAGGGTAATTTGGCATGCTGGATTGGTTCGATTAATCCTAGCCGTTAGATCAAATGATCTTAACGGCCTAGATCAGTCGATGGAATCAAGACGGGGTCGTTTGGGGCGCATCCAGGTCCTGGACCGGCTCTGGCCTGGGACTGGGCCTAGTTTGATATTGGGCTTGGTCTTTGGTTGACCTTAAGTAGCCCAAATCCGGTTTTGCTTCATTTTCTTTTATTTTCCTCATTTAAAATCCAAAAGAATTAAAACAAAAAAGATCTAAACTAATTAATTCCTAATTGTAAAATTGAGTCCTAATATTTTTGCGTTTTTAATTAATTCAACAATGACACGCATAGACAAAGGATGCAAATAAGTAATTAAGACATGGCACAAAATTTACGGAAAATCCCACGCAACGCAAAAAACAATTTTATTCTGAATTTGGGAGTGATTCTCTTATAGGGCAAAAATCACGTGCTCACAGCTGCCCCTCTTTGCGTGTAAACTCGAAGAGTTTTTGCGCAAAGATTATGAGCAAATACGAGCGATTTTGCCCATTTTGAGCACTTCGTGTGAAGCATTTTTAAAAGATCTTGATCGAGCCTTTGCTTCGGGGGCTTCGTACATATCCTGGACTAAACAGGAATCAGGTCAATGTAGTTCGGGAAGTTTTGGTAGCTGGGACTACCGTGAACTAACACTTTGCTGTTGACGTTGCTATCGTTGCTGCTGTTGCTGCTTACTGCTTACTGACCTCCTTATTACACCAAAAGAGAAATTAAAGCTGAACTAGCTATACTATCAAACTATGAGTTACAAGATTCCTATCTATGATTCTCTTGAAAACTTTATCTTGAATCTTAGCTGATTTTGCTGTAGACCTCGATCTAAATCTTGATGCTCAACAAGCTGTACGTGCTTGTGTATTTCTGTAACATTGAGTGAAATGGAATTGGCGGAACTCGTGACTTCAATCAGATTCGGAGCAATCCGCGCTTCTATTTACTCCAATGTTTGAACTCGTTTCCTTTCGGTTCTTTTCCTTCTTTTCTTCATTCTAGATTGAGGTTCCACTCGTAGGTCATCTCGATCCTTGTGTCCCGAGGTCAAACCTACTTAGACAAATGAAACAAACAAATGAACGAAATTTTTCTGGCCCAGTTTTGCTAGGAAAATTTTGTGAGTTAGTTGTGACACAGAAAGTGATTAAAAGAGTCATTGGTATTGGTTAAGAAAATCACAGTTTCACAAATAAATGTTCCACGAGACCCTCGGTTTTTTGGTCGGGGTTAAAATAAATGGCTCCGCAGTTTTCTGAATGGGAGATCCTCGATTTTTTTTTTGACCGGGAAGAAGTGTTTCACGGCTTTCTAGCTGGAATTCAAAACAATGTCTCACGGTTTTTTGGTCGCAAGACCCTCGGTTTTTTGGCCGGGGTTAAAATAAATGACTCCGCAGTTTTCTGACTGGGAGATCCTCGGTTTTCTGACCGGGGATAAGAGTTTCACGGCTTTCAGGCCGGAATTCAAACAATGTCTAACGGTTTTTTGGCCGCAAGACCCTCGGTTTTTTGGCCGGGGTTAAAATAAATGGCTCCGCAGTTTTCTGACTGGGAGATCCTCGGTTTTTTGACCGGGAAGAAGAGTTTCACGGCTTTCTGGCCGGAATTCAAACAATGTCTAACGGTTTTTTGGCCGCAAGACCCTCGGTTTTTTTTTTGGCCGGGGTTAAAATAAATGGCTCCGCAGTTTTTTGACTGGGAGATCCTCGGTTTCTTGACTGGGAAGAAGAGTTTCACGGCTTTCTGGCCGAAGTTCAAACAATGTCTAACGGTTTTTTGGCCGCAAGAACCTCGGTTTTTTGGTCGGGGTTAAAATAAATGGCTCCGCATTTTTTTGACTGGGAGATCCTTGGTTTTCTGACCGGGAAGAAGAGTTTCACGGCTTTCTGGCCGGAATTCAAACAATGTCTAACGGATTTTTGGCCGCAAGACCCTCAGTTTTTTGGTCGGGGTTAAAATAAATGGCTCCGCAGTTTTCTGACTGGGAGATCCTCGGTTTTCTGACCAGGAAGAAGTGTTTCATGGCTTTCTGGTCGGAATTCAACAATGTCTAACGGTTGTTTGGCCGCAAGACCCTCGGTTTTTTGGCCGGGGTTAAAATAAATGGCTCCGCAGTTTTCTGACTGGGAGATCCTCGGTTTTCTAACCGGGAAGAAGAGTTTCACGGCTTTCTGGCTGGAATTTAAATAATGTCTAATGGATTTTTGGCCGCAAGGCCCTCGGTTTTTTGGCTGGGGTTAAAATAAATGGCTCCGCAGTTTTCTGACTGGGAGATCCTCGATTTTTTGACCGGGAAGAAGAGTTTCACGTCTTTCTGGCCGGAATTCAAACAATGTCTAACGGTTTTTTGGCCGCAAGACCCTTGGTTTTTTGTCCGGGGTTAACATAAATGGCTCCGCAGTTTTCTGACTGGGAGATCCTCGGTTTTCTGACCGGGAAGAAGAGTTTCATGACTTTCTGGCTAGAATTCAAAACAATGTCTCACGCTTTTTTGGCCGCAAGACCCTGGGTTTTTTGGCCGGGGTTAAAATAAATGGCTCCATAGTTTTCTGACTGAGAGATCCTTGGTTTTCTGACCGGGAATTTTGAAAGAAAGTTTTCACGGCTTTCTGGCCAGAATTCAAAAGCAATGTTTCACGGCTTTCTGGCCGCAGAGACCCTCGATTTTCTGACCGGGGTCCAAACGGATATTGGACTAACATGATTTGTTTCACTTTTTGGAGTTTTCATTTTCTTTTCTTTTATTCTTCCTTTTGGGCCTTCTTTTAGGTATTTTCTTTTTAACCATCAACAAATGCATAAGATAAAGCTTTTGAAAAGAAACTTCCCTTTTTATGCGTTTTCCTTGTTCCAGAGCCATTTAAATGATTGCTTAATTCACTTCTTTGATTGTACCTTCTTCTTGCACAATTAAATAGACCTGCTTTCAACAAAGAACATTTTATTAGTTGAAAAAGTAGTTGACTTTGTGGCCTTGATTATCTTCATTGCTTGATCTTTGTCTCATTTCTATTGAGAACTTTGCTACCAATTGGCTTTGGGGTAACATCCTTTCTAACTGTCCGGATTCAAACTTGAAATTCTTTGAGGACTCGCCTGTGTGGGCTCGATCTTTCTGTCTCGTTCCGTTTTTTAAAAACCTTAGCCTTTGATTTCCTTTTCCTTCCTCGTGTCCTTTCCTTTGCAAGTGATCGACCATCATGATTAGTCGGGATTGGATCAATACACCACTGAGGCTGGGTATTTTTCTTCAACTTTTTTTTACCAGACGGAGTCCTGTAAAACCGGTCCTGCCGCTTTTCTTTGTAATAGTTTCAAAATTAAAATTAAACCGAAAGGGATTCAAAGAATGACTAAACAAAAAGCAAGAAAATGAGTTTAAAGAAAAGCGTCCCTTTCGGGGAAAAGAAGGACTTATCTGGGATGCATGCTGACTTCAAATAAACATGACATGCTTCTTGGACTGGACGCCTGACCCACATAAATTTTCCAACTTCTTATGAACCCATTGATTCGCATTTTCAAAACCAGGGATCCTTGCCAAAATTCTTGTAGTGAAGGGATGTCTTCTTTTTGGTCGGCGGCGCCCTTTGCGGGTTTTCGCCAATCGACCCCTCTCATTTCTCTTCTTACTGTTGCCTGATAGTGCTCTTTTCGAGTTTTCACTAAACAAAATCTCTCATTTTGTTTCTCTAAATTCAGGCTGTGTCATATTTCCATCAATGACATTTTTCACTTTCTCGCCTTTGCCAATTGATCTGAAGGACTTGAACAAGGCCTTTGGGTAAAAAGGAAATTGAATGGAATTACAACTCTGGAACCGTCTTGACGGATCTAAACTGAACCGTCATATCATCTGCCCCAATTTTAATTTTTGGGGAAATTGGGATTTTTGTTTTGGTGTGACTGAACCTTAGGGAGAGGTTGCCTACGTATCCTTTCGGAATCAAGTCAGAATATAGTTCAGGAGGAATAATTTTTGTTTTTATCTTTTTATTTTATTTTATTTTATTTTATTTTTCTTTCATATATATATATATATATATATATATTTCTTTTCTTTTCTCTTTTTTTTTCATTTTTTTTTAATTTTTATTTATTTCAGGTTCCAAAGAGGCTGAACAAAAAAGTAACATAACCGGCTCAAAGGGTTTTACGAAGGATTTATAGTGTTTGGGGTAGCAAGAAAGAAAGCCTTCGTCATCTCAATTATATAAAAGCCAAAGTCGCAGGAGATCCTGACATAGTACCTTTATACTACATCTGTATTGACTACTGTTTCAAGATTATTTCCTTCAATGTCTCCCAGATACAATGTCCCTCTCGGTGATATTTTCCGGATGATGTATGGATCCTTCCAATTAGGAGGGAAATTTTCCTTGTGTTTCTTGGTAATGAGGAGGAATTCGCCTTAACGCAGGTTGTTCTATTTCGAGATTCCTGGGCCGCACTTTCTTTTTGCAAGCATGGGCCATTCTTTGTTGGGATAATTACTCGGGTATTCCCTGAGTACAACACATCCCTTTTGTATGCGAACCAATTTTCCTTTAGTTATTCCAATTCTTTGTTTCATTTCCTCAAAATTTTGAGCATTTCAACTCTCGATTCATTATTCTGAAGTCTGACGGCGTTTTGGGATCTAGGCATGAAGTCCGCAAGCATGTCATGTTATTTAAAGCTGCATGATTTGAACTAAAGAGAAGAGAAAAAGAAAACTAAAACCAATCTGAAAGAAATAAAAAAAAATAACAAAAGAAAAGGAAACGGACGATGAAATATTAATTTCGTTTCTTGGAATCGAAAGGATAAACAGGGTTCACATTCGGAAATTTAAAGACAAAAACTAAAAAAATATCCAATTTACACCGTGAAATAACTCTGGATGTAGAAAAATGCAGCAGGACAAGTTTACTGGGCTTCCGCCTGATCGGGAATGGCCTAGCCTTTCAGTTTGTGAGTCTAGTGTCTGGTCCCATCTCAACGGTGATAGTCCCTTTCCCTGGCTCGACCATGTGGGTATTGTAGAGCTTTGCCTCATGTTTTCCTTCACTCTCTTCAGTCATGAAATCCTCATTATCTTCCTCTTGACTATCTTTAAGCTTTTGTGGTACGCGTCCAACAAACACTGGTTCATTCAGCCGTGGTGTCTTAATTGCCCCCATGCCACATAGGCTTGCTTAGGTGCACCAATTTCCCTTTCTGGTTCTAACTCAGTGATTTTACTCTTCTTTTCCCCTTTCTCCTGTTTTGGGGCCGCCTTGGGCTTCCTTTCCACATCAGCATTAGCAATTATGGCCTTCAGTGCGGGATCGAATTCTTCGTCTCTACAAATCATCCCAATTATCGGCCCGTTATTGTGAGCATGCAGCGGATTATTGGTCACATTTGGGACATCCTCATCCTTCAACACAATCTTCCCTTACTCTATTAAATTCTCCACCGCTTGTTTTAAAGTCAGACAATCATTAGTATGGTGGCCCTCTGCCTCTGAATGATATGCACATCTGACACCAGCTTTGTAGGAAGGCGATGCCGGGTTTTGTCTATTCTTAGGAACCGGCTGTAGTAGACCCATTTGGACAAGTTTCGGGAATAGACTAGAGTAAGATTCACCAATTGGGGTAAAGTTTGATTTATTTGGTGGTTCCCAAGGATGGAAGTTATTCTGCGGAGGTCGAGGATTATAGTGGTTCTGGTGGGGAGGCTAATTTATTGGAAATAGAGCTTGGTTTCTATAGACATGCTGATGCGGTCGCGCAAAAGGTTTAGTATTCATGACCGCGTATGGTTGAGTGATATAGGACATTTCTTGAGCAGAGTAATAATGATGGGGGGTTCTTTCTGAAAAGATGATTCTAGGAGCGTGGTGTCTTCTATCACCCGAAGTTGCCATGGACGTTTCCTTTTTCATCCTACCCTTTGCTATTCCTCTAGACCCTCCTTGGATTGCTTGGGAAGTCGCTCGAATGGCCGCCTGACTCAAAATTCTTCCCGTCTTTAAACCATTTTCTACCATTTCCCCAATCTTGATCGCCTCTGCGAAAGGTTTTCCCATTGCTGACAGCATGTTCTGGAAATAGTCTGGTTCCTGAGCCTGGAGGAAAGTAGTGACCATTTCTATTTCGTCCATAGGGGGTTTCACCCTGGATGCTTGCTCTCGCCATTTGATAGCATATTCTCTCAAGCTTTATGAGGGCTTCTTCTTTAAGTTCGATAAAGAATTCCTGTCTGGCGCAATGTCAATGTTGTACTGGAACTGTTTCACAAAATCTCTAGCCAAATCGTCCCAGATGTGCCATCGAGATATGTCTTGATCCATGTATCATTCTGATGCTATCTCGATCAAGCTTTCTCCAAAATATGCCATTAGAAATTCTTCCATGCCACCGGCACCTCGCAATTGATTGCAGTATTTCTTTAGATGAGCAATAGGGCCACCATGCCCGTCATACTTTTCGAACTTCGGCGTCTTAAAGCCTGATGGCAAATGGACATGTGGGAACATGCACAAATCTGCGTAAGAAACACTCTTCTGTCCGCCTAGACCTTGCATGTTTTTCAAACTCTGTTCCAAGCTGCTCATTCTTTTTGCCATTTCATCCCGTTCGGGAGATTTTGGATTTTGGCTTGGCATGAACTCATATTGGGGTGGTTGAGGATAGATATTGGCGGCAAACTGGGTAGGATCCCATGGAAGGGGTGGTGCCGGGAATGTAAAAGAAGAGGAATCAAAGAAAGGAATGTGTGTGGTGGGATGCGTCGTGGTTGGAACTGGCAAACCAACAGATGTTCTTGTGGATGTATCTAATGCTGTCACCCGAGGATAGGAAGTGGAGGGTGATCCGGAGAGGGTTGTAACATTAGAATATCCAAACAGAGTAGGTGGGTAATTGGTGGGAGTATTAGAAATCCCACTTGACCTGAGGAATAGTTCGGGGAAACTAGGGATCAAACTTGGGGGCTCTTTCCCGTTATTCCAGTCATCTAACATCTCCAGCGTGCGACAGCGCAAAATTCTATTTTCTTCTGCAGCTGCTGACTCAGTAGCCGGAATGGCTGACACGGAGCTCTCTTCCAAAACGGGAACGGTTGGTAGAGGTGTTTCTGAAGACATGTTGGCACTTCTTTTCGACCTTATGAAATAAGGATCGGTACTTTCTTTTGATTTAGCAACGGGGTGCTGAACATTTCCTTTGGACCTCGTATAGTATGAATGTGAGGCCAGAGTACCACAAAATCAACCACCCTTTTCTAAAACCTGGAGTTTTGCAAACAAATGGTTAGTCTGAGACAACATAACAAATAAGTAATCTCACGTTGGGTGTGATGCACTTATACTGTTGATCGTGTTGCAATAATCTCACGTTGGGTGTGATGCACATCCGGTGAGAATCAGACCTGCGTAGTTCGGATACAAATGAACTAAATCATTTTAACAAAAAAGAAAACAAACTATTTTAAACCAAATTTATTTGGAAATTTTTTTTTTAGTATTTTCCAAAATTATTTTCAAAGAAAACAAACTATTTTCCATAAAATTATTTCGACTCTATATCCGGACATTTTCTACTTCTTCTCCTCTTTTTTTTCTTTTTTTTTTAAAAATAACAAACCGGCCAGCATGTAAGATCGAAATAAATAAATGCACAAACAAAGATGCATCAAGTCGGTCATCTGTTTTAGGTACACCTATCCTAGACAGGCCCAACCCCTGTGTCGAGCCTCCTAAGTCAAATATGCACATGACGCAAATAGACATTCCTATCGGGGATCCGACATAAGGTTCTGTTATTCAAAGTCATCATCCTGTTGGAAACATTGTCTAGACTGATTTTACTCGAGCGGACAACTCGAGCCGAGGAGTGTCAGTGCACCGGTAGCATGGCTTTCCGGCTTAATTGACAATACTCCCCGCCTAAACATGTGTGACTACAAATCCTTCACCGGGTGCCAAGCACCACAGCTATCTAGAGAAAAACGGGCTACGTCCAGCAAATGCCCGGTATTATATTTCAACGAGATGCAGAAAAGGAAAATGGGCATCGGCACAATTTATATACAGTTCACAAAATATCAAAGCGGTAAAAGCAACATTTAGCATATTAAATATAAACATGTAACAAAATCAGATAATAAATAAGCCAAATACAATAATTATTCAAAACTCGAATTCTTAAACCCTGAACCAGTTGTTCTTGATTTGTAGTCCCCAGCAGAGTCGCCAGAGCTGTCACACCTCCTTTAGGCGCCCCTCTACCCCGGAGGGTAGAAGACGGGTGAGGGAGGTTTTCCAATTTAAGTGACAATATTTGAAACGGGATTATTCTATTTATTTCAGAGTCGCCACTTGGAATAAATTATGGTGTCCCAAGCCACCATTTCATTTAAATCCCGAATCGAGGAAATTTCGACTTTCCAAATGAAGTCTACGAACCGGAAATTCTAAGCAAGGAATTCTGTTGACCCGAGGGAAGGTGTTAGGCACCCCCGGATCTCGTGGTTCTAGCACAGTCGCTTCAACTATTATAAATGGCTAAAAATATCTGATTTTAATACATGTCAATAATTTATATGCTCTGATTAAATTTAAAAAAAATGCCTTATTATTTCAAAACTGTATATTTAACTTTTAAGCCTAGTCGCAACATAAACTCCGGCCCTAGACAAATGTATGCAAATAAAAGATGTGCTCGGACCACTTATTTTAACCTATGCCGATTAAAGTGATTATTAAACTAGACAAAGATCAATTTTTCTACAACATCGTCTGTTAAAGTCATTTTCAATTAATATCTATACAAGACAAATCTTATTTTGTGACTTGTTAAAATGTACTAAGGATGGCTATGTTAAACACTAACATTTGAGAATTTAACATTAGTTATTAATATTATTTGAATTGTCACAAAAGAATTACTTGCTCAAGTAAAATCGCAATTTCCCAAAAACTAGACATTAAAACATCTTGCCAATTTTCGTTTTGTACTACTTGGACCTGTGTGATAACTACCCAAACTAACTGAGAATAGCTAATGAATCTCATGACCATTTTTTGACACTACTTCAATTAGAAAATTAAAAACAGGAGTTCAAACAATAGCACAAACCTATAAGAATAATAATTATATAGTTCGCTTATTACAAATGTTGAAATGATATGAATTTTGCACTTACTATTGACTGCTATGGGTTAGACCAAATTAAATTGCCATGCATTAGGGCTTCTACAATTGTTTCATAGGTTTTGCGTATTCATGCTTGAAGGAGTCAGGGAAGGGGTGGAATAAACTAACATGTAAAATGATTCCAACAATAATTACAAATCAACTACCAAACACAGAGTAATTGAAAAACTTTATAAGAATAAGTAAAATCATTCTAATGAACTGAAAAATATTTTATACTTCAATTTCCTCATGGTTAATTCATTTTTTTTTCAATTCCTTCCACAACAAACAGAGTTACGCGAAAGAAAATGTACCTGGAATTCAAAGAGCAAAAGAGGAGGTCAGTGATTTGTTCGGCAGTGAACAAAGCAGCGAAACAACAGTAGCAGTAACATCCAATTTCCAATAGTAGATTGAAGAACCAATAACCCAAAAGAGGACAAGAAATCCCAGCAATGGGCTAAAACAAAAATGGGAACCTTATAGATGTCAAACGACCAACTCAGTACCAAAACATTAACAATCGAGACCCAAACAACTTTCAGATAACTTCAGACAGAATCAAATTCGAACGAAACAAAGATAGAAGATTCAAACTATGCGAAAACAATTTTGGGACTCAAAATCAGTATAACAATATTACGTGATAGGACTTCCTTTCTTCTTTAGGCTATATATCACTCTTGAACTCACTGAAAACTGTTTTTAATGACAGACGAACTTTCAGAAATTCAGCAGTCTCTCTTTCTCACTAATGCCTCTAAGAATATCAAAGAATATGTTTGTTTAAAACTGTTTTTCAGGATATCACTGTGTATTCTGAAAATCTATTATTCAAAGAGGTGAATCTGTGTAAGAAACTCTCTTTTTGGAGGTTGTGTCTCTGTCTTCATTCTGTTTCTTTGGTCCCCCTCTTATAGGATTCAAAAACAAAGATAGCAGCCGTTCTTTTTAACATTTAAAAGCTGTCCAGCCATTATATCCCTCTGTTTTCCACTCAAAACATTATTTAAGCATGATTTATTCATTTTAAACTCTAAAGTCCAAAACTAAGTGGAATACCTAGCTTCCCTGCAGATCCCATTACTCTTTTTTCCATGTGCAGTGCACCCTTTGCACCCTTGAATGTTGTTTTCAGATTTCTTAACTAAACTTAAACAGTTATATCCAATTCCAGTCCTATTTGAAATAACAACAGCTAAAAACTTACAATCCAAACACGAATTTGAATCAAATTAGAAAATCTAAAATTATGTCCCAATGTTCTAACAAATGAACCTATGAAACTAAACGACAACATTCAATCAGTCGATTACAACATGTATAATCGATAACATATAGTTGACAAATCAATGATACAAGAAACCCTCGGATAGAACAGTTTAAAATGCAAAATTAGCTATTCCACGATATTAATCGAATCGAATTCCCATCTTATAACACCACATTTAAAACAATGAATCAAAAAGTAAATAGATCGACCAAATAAAAGGTCCCAAAAAGAAGAGGAAAAAACAGAAATTGCAATAAACGGACAAACAATAATAAAACAGACAAAGTAAACAAAGCAAGAAATGAAAGAATGAGTACCTCAAACAAATGGTAAGTATCCGAATCGAAACAGAAATGGATTATTTGGGCTTGAACTCAGATTTTTGTATTTGAGGTCGAAGGGACTTTAATTGAAATGTTTACAAATGAAAACAAACCAATTAAAGTCTATTAGACCTTAATTTCTCCTCAACCCGATGAAAACATCCCCAATTCGAAATTTAGTGTTCTTGAAACTTGGTTTTGGGGCTTGATGGTTTCGGGTGGGATTCGAAACAAAATAGGCTTGGATTAGTTATGGGGGAGGTCAGGTGAGGGTTATGTGTGAGTTTGGGCTTGAATGGAAGTGGCGCAGCCACCGGACTCTTGTGGTGGCGGCTATGGTTCTTGACTCGAAATCAAGATTCGAGGAGGACAGGTTTGATTCGAAAGTGGGTTAATGGTGTTCTAATGGTAAGGCATTTGAAGGGATTAAGGGGTGTAAGTTTGGTATCCATCGGAGCCGGCGAAGTTTTGGTCAAAAATTCGATTCGATATTCGAAAAGTTGGAGCTTCATTTGAAATAAAATAAGCTCAGAACCCGACTAGGGAAGTTGAGGGGGTGCTGTGGTGTAAATTTGGGAGCCATTGGCCTACCGGAACTGCCGTGAGGAGATTTCCGGCGGGTGGGAGATGGCGGCTCAGGGCGGAGGTTCATCGGGGGTCCTAGGGTTAGAGAGACAGGAGTGGAGGGGATCTGTTTGGTTTGGGGGAGGGTAATTTGGCATGCTAGATTTGTTCGATCAATCCTAGCCGTTAGTTCAAATGATCTTAATGGCCTGGATCAATCGATGGAATCAAGACGGGGTCGTTTGGGGCGCGTCCAGGTCCTTGACCGGCTCTAGCCTGGGACTGGGCCTGGTTTGATATTGGGCTTGGTCTTTGGTTGGCCTTAAGTAGCCCAAATCCGGTTTTGCTTCATTTTCTTTTATTTTCTTCATTTAAAATCCTAAATAATTAAAGCAAAAAAGATCTAAACTAATTAATTCCTAATTGTAAAATTGAGTCTTAATATTTCTGTGTTTTTAATTAATTCAACAATGACACGCATAGACAAAGGATGAAAATAAGTAATTAAGACATGGCACAAAATTTACGGAAAATCCCACACAACGCAAAAACAATTTTATTTTGAATTTGGGAGTGATTCTCTTATAGGGAAAAAATCACGTGCTCACAGTCCTGACATTTCTTGACCCACGACATGCCCACATCCTAGCATGTCCCGCGACGTCCTGACACGTCTTGTGGCCATGTCATGCTACGTCTTGACATGCCCTGACCCATGCCATGGCCATGTCCTAACATGTCTTGACTCGTGCCCCCACGTCCTACCATGTCTTGACACATCTTGTGGCTACGTCCTGCGACATCCTGACACATCCTGACTCGTGCCATGGCCATGACCTATCATGTCCTATGACATCCTAACACGTCCTGATACGTGCCATTGCCATGTCCTAAGACGTCCTGACCCGTGCCATGCCTTTCTCCTGCTATATCATACGTCTTCCTAACATATCTTGTGGCCACGTCTTGCGACATCCTGACTCGTGCCATGTCTAGGCCCTGCCATGTCCTGCGGCATCCTGACACGTCCTAAAACGTGCCATGGCTATGTCCATACACGCTCTGACCCGTGACATGCCCACGTTTTGCCATGTCCTGACACGTAATGTGGCTACGTCCTAAACCGTGCCGTGGCCTCGCCCTGCCATGTCCTGTGACATCCTGACACGTCCTGAAACATGCCATGACCATGTATTGACATGTCATGAGCCGTTCTATGCCTATGTTCTGCGACGTCCTGACACATCCTAACTCGTACCATGGCCATTCTTGACACGTCCTTACCCGTGACATGCCCACGTACTGCCATGTCCTGCGATATCCTAACATGTCTTGCGATATCCTAATACATTCGGACTCGTGCCATGGCCATGTCTTGATACATCCTTAACCGTGCCATGCCACATCCTACGATATCCTACTACGTCCTAACACGTCCTATAACGTCTTGACACATCCTAATCGGTGCCACAACCACACCCTGCCATGTCCTACGACGTGCTGACACGTGCCATGGCCATGTCCTAACACATCTTGACACATGCCAAGCCCTTGTCTTGCCATGTCCTGCGATGTCTTGACAAATCCTATGGCCAAGTGTTGCGACGTCCTGACCCGTGCTATGGCCATGCCCTATTATGTACTGCGACAGCCTAACACGTCTCGAAACTTTCCGTGGCCATGTCCTAACACGTCCTGACCTTTGCCATGCCCATGTCCTGCCATGTCCTGACACATCATGTGGCTGCATCTTGCGACGTCCTGAGCTATACCATGGTCTTGCCCTGTCATGTCATGGGACATCTTGTCACGTCCTAAAATGTGCCATGGCCATGTCCTGACACATCCTAAACTGTGCCATTCCTATGTCTTGCCATGTCCTGCAATATCTTAACACATCATGTGGCCACATCCTGCAACATCCAAACACATCATGAACCATGCCATGGACATGCCCTAGCATGTCCTGTGACATCCTAACAAGTCCTGAAACGTGCCATGGCCATGTTCTAACATGTCCTGACTTGTGGCACGCCCACGTCATACCATGTCCACGACGTCCTGACACATCCTGTGGCCACGTCCTGCGACGTCCAGACACGTCCTGACCAGTTCTACGACCATGTCTTGACACGTCCTGACTCATGCCACGCCTACGTCTTGCCGTGTCCTACGATATCATAACATGTCATGTGATGTCCTGACATAACCCGTGCCATGGCCCTGCCCTAACATGTCCTATTATGTCCTGACACGTCTTGACATGTGCCATGGCCATGTCCTAACACATCCTGACCACTGCCAAGCCCTTATCGTGCCATATCGTGTGACGTCCTGAGACATCCTTTGGCCACGTCCTGCGACGTCCTGACCCGTGCCATGGACATGCACTGCCATGTCCTGCAATATCGTGACACATCCTAAAACGTGCCATGGCCATGTCCTGACATGTCCTTACCTGTGCCATGCCCACGTCCTTCCATGTCCTGACACGTCCTGTGGCTACATCCTAACACGTCCGGATCCATGTAGTGGCCTCGCCCTGCCATGTCCTGCGACGTCCTGAAACATGCCATTGCCACACTCAGACACATCCTGACTCGTAATGTGGCTACATCCTGCCATGTCCTGCAAACGTCATGACACGTCATGTGGCGATGTCCTACAATATCCATACACATCCTGATTCGTGCCATGGACACGTCCTGGCATGTCCTGTGACGTCCTTACACATCCTAAAATGTGCCATGGCCATGTCCTTACATGTCCTGACCCGTGACATGCCCATGTCACGCCATGTCCTCCCATGTCTTGACATGTCCTGTGGCCACGTCTTGCGATGTCCTAGCATGTCCTGACACATGCCATGGCCATGTTGCTATGTCCAAACCCGTGCCATGCCTACATCCTTACATGTCATGTGACGTCCTATCACGTCCTACGATGTCCAGACATGTCCTAATCCGTGCCATGGGCACGCCCTTCCATGTCCTACAATGTCCTGACACTTCCTAACACATGTCATGGCAGTGTCCTGACATGTCTTGATCCGTTCCAAGCCCTTGTCCTGCCATGTCCTGCGACATCCTGACCCATCCTATGGCCATATCCTACAATGTCCTGACCCGTACAATGGCCACGCCTACGTAGTCCTGCGACATCTCGACATGTCCTAATACATGCCATGGCCATGTCCTGACACGTGCTAACCCGTGCCTTATCCACGTCCTGCCATGTCCTGACACGTCCTATGGCTGCGTCCTGCAACATCCTGACATATCCTAACCCATGCTATGGCCTCACCATGCCATGTCCTGATACGTCCTGACCCGTTCCATGCCTACCTCCTGCTATGTCCTGAGACATCCTGACACGTCTTGTGGCCACATACTGCAACATCGTGACACGTCCTGGCCTATGCCATAGACACGCCCTAGCATGTCCTGCAACGTCCTAACACATCCAAAATGTGTCATGGTCATCTCCTTACACGTCTGAACCCGTGACATGCCCACGTCCTACCATGTTCTGTGACATCCTAACACGTCCACTGTCCACGTCCTGCGACATCCTGACACATCCTGACACGTCCTGACACGTGACATGACCATGTCTTGACACGTTCAGACCCGTGCCATGCCCACGTCCTACTCATGTCCTGCGACGTCCTAACACATCCTGCGATGTCCTAACATTTCCTGGCCACATCCTGCAACATCCTGACACGTCCTGATTCGTGCCATGGACATGCCCTGGCATGTTCTTCGACGTCCTAAAACGTGCCATGGCCATTTCTTGACACGTCCTGACCCTTGACATACCCACGTCTTGCCATGTCCTACAACATCTTGAGACGTCTTGTGGCCACGCCTACAACGTCCTAACGTGTCCTAACCCATGCCATAGCGATATCTTGACATGTAATGGCTTGTGCCATTTCCAAATCCTACAATGTCCTGCAACATCTTGACACGTCCTGTGACGTCTTGGCCCATGCCATGGCTATGCCTTGCCATGTCCTGCGACTTCTTGACACATCCTCACACATGCCTGGCCATGTCCTAACACGTCCTTACCCGTTCTGTGCCCTTGTACATCTATGTCTTTTGAAGTTTTGACACATCCTGTGGCCACGTCCTGCGATGTCCTTACCCGTGACGTGGCCATGTTCTATGATGTTCGCACCCATGCCGTAGCCACGCCCTGCCATGTCGTGCGATATTCTGACATGTCCTGAAACATGCCATGACCATGTCCTGACACGTCTTGACCCATGCCATGCCCATGTCCTGCCGAGTCCTGAGATATCCTATGGCTACATCTTGCGATGTCTCGACACATCCTGACCCATTTCATGGCCTCACCTTGCCATGTACTGACACGTCTTGAAATGGGTCATGGCTGCGTCTTGACACGTCCTGACTCTTGCCATGCTTATGTCCTGCCATGTCCTACAACGTCTTGATACATGTTATGGCTATGTCTTGATAAGTCCTGTGGCCACATCCTGTAATATTATGACACGTCTTGGGCTGTACGGACATGCCTTGGCATGTCCTACAACATCCTGAGACATCCTGAAGCATGCCGACGTCCTGTGACGTCCTGACACTTCTTGTGGCTACGTCTTGCGACGTCCCGACACATACTAACTTGTGCCATACTCACAACTTGTGACGACTTGACATATCATATGGCCACGTTCTGCCACGTCCTGACTCGTGCCATGGCAATGCCCTACCATGTCATGCGACATCCTGACACTTCCTGACCCACGACATGCCCACATCTTGCCATGTCCTTTGACGTCCTGAAACATCTTGTGGCCATGTCACGCGACGTCTGGACGTGTCTTGAACCGTGCCATGGCCATGTCCTGACACGTCTTGACTCGTGCCATGCCCACATCCTACCATGTCCTGACACATCTTTGTGGCTATGTCCTGCGACATCCTGACACATGCTGACCCGTGCCATGGCCACGCCCTGTCATGTCTTGTCACATGCTGATATGTGTTGACACGTGCCATTGTCATGTCCTAAGACGTCATGACCCGTGCCATGCCTTCGCTCTGCCATGTCCTACGACGTCCTGACACATCCTATGGCCACGTCCTGTGACATCCTGACCCATGCCATGGCCAGTCCTTGTCATGTCCTACGACATCCTGACACATCCTAAAACATGCCAAGGCTATGTCCTGACATGCCCTGACCCGTGCCATGCCCATGTTGTGCCATCTCCTGACATGTCATGTGGCTACGTCCTTACCCGTGCCATGGCCTCACCTTGCCATGTCCTAACACGTCCTAACCCGTGCCATCGCCACGCCCCGGCATGTCCTACGACGTCCTGAAAAGTGCCATAGCCATGTCTTGATACATCCTGACCCGTGCCATGCCCACGTCCTGCCACATCCTGCAATGTCCTGACACGTCCTGGGACGTCCTGACACATCCAGACACATGCCACGACCATGGCCTGCCATGTCCTGCGACGTCCTAACACGTCCTAACTCATTATGGCCATATCTTTACTCGTGACATGCCCACGTACTGCCATGTCCTGTGACATCCTGACACGTCGTGTGGCCACATCCTGTGATGCCTAACACGTTCATACCTGTGCCATGGCCATGTCTTGACACGTCCTGAACCGTGCCATGCCCATGTCCTGCGATGGCCTACGACATCCTAACACGTTCTGCGACGTCCTGCACGTCCTGACCAGTGCTACATCAACACCCTCCCATGTCTTGCGATGTCTTGACACGTGCCATGGCCATGTACTGACATATCTTGACCCATGCCAAACCCTTGTCCTTCCATGTCCTGCGACATCCTAACCTGTGCCATGGCCATTCTCTACCGTCCTGCAACATCCTACCACATCCTGAAACGTGCCATGGCCATGTCCTAACACGTCCTGACTTGTGCCATGCCCACGTCCTGCCCTGTCCTGACACATCTTGTGGCTCCATCCTACAACGTCCTGAGCTATGCAATGGCCTCGCACTCTTATGTCCTGTGACATCTTGACACATCCTGAAACGTGCCATGGCCATGTCCCGACACGTCCTAACCCGTGCCATGCCTATGTCTTGCCATATCCTACAACATCTTAACACGTCCTGTGGCCATGTCTTACGATGTCCTAACATGTCATGACATATGCCATGGCCATGTCTTGACATGTCCTAACCCGTGCCATGCCTACATGCTTACATGTCATGTGACGTCCTGACACATCCTACGATGTCCAGACATATCTTGATCGGTGCATGGCCACACACTTCCATGTCCTAGAATGTCCTGATACTTCCTAACACATGCCATGGCAATGTCCTGACATGTCTTGATCCATTCCAAGCCCTTGTCCTACCATGTCTTGTGACGTCCTGACCCATCCTATGGCCACATCCTGCAATGTCCTGACCCGTGCCATGGCCACGCCTGCCAGGTCCTGCGACATATTGACATGTCCTAAAACATGCCATGGTCATATCCTGACACGTGCTAACCCATGCCTTATCCATATCCTGCCATGTCCTGACACGTCTTGTGGCTGCGTCCTGCAAATTCCTGACACGTCCTATCCCGTACCATGGCCTCACCCTGCCATGTTCCGACACGTCCTGAGACATCCTGACACATCAGATGGCCACGTTCTGCACTACGCCATAGACACGCCCTAGCATGTCCTACAACGTCCTAACACATCTCCAAATGTGTCATGGCTCTGTCCTTACACGTCCTAACCCATGAAATGCCCACGTCCTGCCATGTTCTAAGACATCCTGACACGTCCACTAGCCACGTCGTGTAACGTCCAGACATGTCCTGACACGTGACATGGCCATGTCTTGACACGTTCAGACCCGTGCCATGCCCAGGTCCTGCCATGTCCTGCGACGTCCTAACACGTCCTGCGACGTCCTAACACGTCCTGCGACGTCCTAACATTTCCTGGACATATCCTACAACATCCTGAAACGTCCTGACCCGTGCCATGAACACGCCCTGGCATGTCCTTTGACGTCCTAAAACATGCCATGGCCATTTTCTAACATGTCCTGATCCGTGACATGCCCACTTTCTGCCATGTCCAACAACGTCTTGAGACGTCTTGTGGCCATGTATTCCGTCGTCCTAACGTGTCCTAACCCATGCCATGGAAATATCTTGACACATCATGGCTCGTGCCAAATCCAAATCCTGCCATGTCCTGCAACGTCCTGACACGTCCTGTGACGTGCCACATCAACACCCTCCCATGTCTTGCGATGTCTTGACACGTGCCATGGCCATGTACTGACATATCTTTACCCATGCCAAGCCCTTTTCCTTCCATGTCCTGCGACGTCCTGACCTGTGCCATGGCCATGCCCTGCCATGTCCTGCGACATCCTAACACGTCCTAAAATGTGCCATTGCCATGTCCTAACACGTCCTGACATGTGCCATGCCTACGTCTTGCCCTGTCCTGACACATCCTGTGGCTGCATCCTACAACATCCTGACTATGCAATGGCCTCGCCCTCTCATGTCTTGTGACATCTTGACACATCCTGAAATGTGCCATGGCCATGTCCTGACACGTCCTAACCCGTGCCATGCCTATGTCTTGCCATGTCCTACAACGTCTTAACACGTCCTGATCTGTGACATGCCCACTTCCTGCCATGTCCAACGACGTCTTGAGACGTCTTGTGGCCACGTCTTCCGACGTCCTAACGTGTCCTAACCCATGCCATGGAAATATCTTGACACATCATGGCTCGTGCAAAATCCAAATCCTGCCATGTCCTGCAACGTCCTGACACGTAATGTGACGTGCCACATCAACACCCTCCCATGTCTTGCGATGTCTTGACACGTGCCAAGGCCATGTACTGACATATCTTTACCCATGCCAAGCCCTTTTCCTTCCATGTCCTGCGACGTCCTGACCTGTGCCATGGCCATGCCCTGCCATGTCCTGCGACATCCTAACACGTCCTAAAATGTGCCATTGCCATGTCCTAACACGTCCTGACATGTGCCATGCCTACGTCTTGCCCTGTCCTGACACATCCTGTGGCTGCATCCTACAACATCCTAAGCTATGCAATGGCCTCGCCCTCTCATGTCTTGTGACATCTTGACACATCCTGAAATGTGCCATGGCCATGTCCTGACACGTCCTAACCCGTGCCATGCCTATGTCTTGCCATGTCCTACAACGTCTTAACACGTCCTGTGGCCACATCATGCAACATCTTCACACGTCCTGACCCGTGCCATGGACATGCCCTGGTATGTCCTGTGAGATCCTAACACATCCTAAAACGTGACATGGACATGTACTGACACGTCCTGACACTTGACAAGCGGACGTCCTGCCATGTCCTGCGATGTCCTGACACATCTTATGGCCATGTCCTGCGACATCCTGAAACGTCCTAACCCGTGATATGGCCATGTCGTGACATGTCCTGACTCGTGCCATGCCTACATCCTGCCATGTCCTACGACATCCTGACATGTCCTGTGACATCCGAATGCAACCCGTGCCATGTCCCTACACTACCATGTCCTACGATGTCTTGACACGTCTTGACATGTGCTATGGCCATGTCCTGACACATCCTGACCCGTACCAAGCCCTTGTCCTGCTATATCATGTGATATCCTGACACATCCTGTAACCACGTCCTGACTTGTGTTGTAGCCACGCCCTGCCATGACTAGCGATATCTTGACACGTCCTAAAACATGCCATGGCCATGTCCTGACACATCCTGACCCGTAACATGCCCACATCTTGCCAAGTCATAATACACCCTAGGGCTACATCCTGCGATGTCCTGATATATCCTGACCCATTCCATGGCCTCGCCCTGCCATATCCTGCCATGTCCTGACACGTCCTGAAATGGGTTATGGCTACATCTTGACACGTCCTAACACGTGACTTGCCTACGTGTTGCCATGTTCTACGACATCCTTATACACATGTGGCCCTGTCCTGATACATCCTTTGTACACATCCTTCAACATCCTGACATATCCTGGCCCGTGCCACGGACATGCCCTAGCATGTCCTACGACATCCTGCGACATCCTGAAACGTTCCATCGCCATGTCCTAACAAATCCTGACCAGTGACATGCCCACGTCCTGCCATGTCCTACAACGTCCTGCGACATCCTGACATGTACTAACCTGTGCCATACTCACGACTTGTGATGACTTGGAACATCATATGGCCACGTCCTACCACGTCCTAACCCATGCCATGGTCATGCCCTGCCATGTCCTGTGATATCCTGACACTTCCTGAAATGAGACATGAACATGTTCTGACATGTCCTGACTCGTGCTATGCCCACGTCCTGCCATGTCCTGCCACGTCCTAACTTGACATGTGGCCACATCTTGCAACATCCTGACACATTCTAACTTGTGCCATGGCCACGTCCTGACATGTCCTGTGCCATGGCCATTCTCTGTCGTCCTGCGACATCCTACCACATCCTGAAATGTGCCATGGCCATGTCCTAACACGTCCTGACTTGTGCCATGCCCACGTCCTGCCCTGTCCTGACACATCTTGTGGCTCCATCCTACAACGTCCTGAGCTATGCAATGGCCTCGCACTCTTATGTCCTGTGACATCTTGACACATCCTGAAACGTGCCATTGCCATGTGCCGACACGTCCTAACCCGTGCCATGCCTATGTCTTGCCATATCCTACAACATCTTAACACGTCCTGTGGCCATGTCTTGCGATGCCCTAACATGTCATGACATATGCCATGGCCATGTCTTGACATGTCCTAACCCATGCCATGCCTACATGCTTACATGTCATGTGACATCCTGACACGTCCTACGATGTCCAGACATATCTTGATCGGTGCATGGCCACACACTTCCATGTCCTAGAATGTCCTGATACTTCCTAACACATGCCATGGCAATGTCCTGACATGTCTTGATCCATTCCAAGCCCTTGTCCTACCATGTCTTGTGACGTCCTGACCCATCCTATGGCCACATCCTGCAATGTCCTGACCCGTGCCATGGCCACGCCTGCCAGGTCCTGCGACATATTGACATGTCCTAAAACATGCCATGGTCATGTCCTAACACGTGCTAACCCATGCCTTATCCATATCCTGCCATGTCCTGACACGTCTTGTGGCTGCGTCCTGCAAATTCCTGACACGTCCTGAGACATTACCATGGCCTCACCCTGCCATGTTCCGACACGTCCTGAGACATCCTGACACATCAGATGGCCACGTCCTGCAACATCCTGACACGTTCTGCACTACGCCATAGACACGCCCTAGCATGTCCTACAACGTCCTAACACATCTCGAAATGTGTCATGGCTCTGTCCTTACACGTCCTAACCCGTGACATGCCCACGTCCTGCCATGTTCTGAGATATCCTGACACGTCCACTAGCCACGTCGTGAAACGTCCAGACATGTCCTGACACGTGACATGGCCATGTCTTGACACGTTCAGACCCGTGCCATGCCCAGATCTTACCATGTCCTGCGACGTCCTAACACGTCCTGCGACGTCCTAACATTTCCTGGACATACCCTACAACATCCTGAAACGTCCTGACCCGTGCCATGGATACGCCCTGGCATGTCTTTTGACGTCCTAAAACATTCCATGGCCATTTTCTGACACGTCCTGATCCGTGACATGTCCACTTCCTGCCATGTCCTACGACGTCTTGAGACGTCTTGTGGCCACGTCTTCCGACGTCCTAACGTGTCCTAACCCATGCCATGGAAATATCTTGACACATCATGGCTCGTGCCAAATCCAAATCCTACCATGTCCTGCAACGTCCTGACACGTCCTGTGACGTGCCACATCAACACCCTCCCATGTCTTGCGATGTCTTGACATGTGCCATGTCCATGTACTGACATATCTTTACCCATGCCAAGCCCTTTTCCTTCCATGTCCTGCGACGTCACCTGTGCCATGGCCATGCTCTGCCATGTCCAGTGACATCCTAACACGTCCTAAAATGTGCCATTGCCATGTCCTAACACGTCCTGACATGTGCCATGCCTACGTCTTGCCCTGTCCTGACACATCCTGTGGCTGCATCCTACAACATCCTGAGCTATACAATGGCCTCGCCCTCTCATGTCCTGTGACATCTTGACACATCCTGAAATGTGCCATGGCCATGTCCTGACACGTCCTAACCCGTGCCATGCCTATGTATTGCCATGTCCTACAACGTCTTAACACGTCCTGTGGCCACATCATGCAACATCTTCACACGTCCTGACCCGTGCCATGGACATGCCCTGGTATGTCCTGTGAGATCCTAACACATCCTAAAACGTGACATGGACATGTCCTGACACTTGACAAGCCGACGTCCTGCCATGTCCTGCGATGTCCTGACACATCTTATGGCCATGTCCTGCGACATCCTGAAACGTCCTAACCCGTGATATGGCCATGTCGTGACATGTCCTGACTCGTGCCATGCCTACATCCTGCCATGTCCTACGACATCCTGACATGTCCTATGACATCCGAATGCAACCCGTGCCATGTCCCTACACTACCATGTCCTACGATGTCTTGACACGTCTTGACATGTGCTATGGCCATGTCTTAACACATCCTGACCCGTACCAAGCCCTTATCCTGCTTTATCATGTGATATCCTGACACATCCTGTGGCCACGTCCTGACTTGTGTTGTAGCCACGCCCTGCCATGACTGGCGATATCTTGACACGTCCTGAAACATGCCATAGCCATGTCCTGACACATCCTGACCCGTAACATGCCCACATCCTGCCAAGTCATAATACACCCTACGGCTACATCCTGTGATGTCCTGACATATCTTGACCCATTCCATGGCCTCGCCCTGCCATATCCTGCCATGTCCTGAAACGTCCTGAAATGGGTTATGGCTACATCTTGACACGTCCTAACACGTGACATGCCTACGTGTTGCCATGTTCTGCGACATCCTTATACACATGTGGCCCTGTCCTGATACATCCTTTGTACACATCCTTCAACATCCTGACACATCCTGGCCCGTGCTACAGACATGCCCTGGCATGTCCTACAACATCGTGTGACATCCTGAAACGTTCCATCGCCATGTCCTAACAAATCCTGACCAGTGACATGCCCACGTCGTGCCATGTCCTACAACGTCCTGCGACATCCTGACATGTACTAACCTGTGCCATACTCACGACTTGTGATGACTTGAAACATCATATGGCCATGTCCTACCACGTCCTAACCCATGCCATGGTCATGCCCTGCCATGTCCTGTGACATCCTGACACTTCCTGAAATGAGACATGAACATGTTCTGACATGTCCTGACTCGTGCTATGCCCACGTCCTGCCATGTCCTGCCATGTCCTGCCACGTCCTAACTCGTCATGTGGCCACATCTTGCAACATCCTGACACATCCTAACTTGTTCCATGGCCACGTCCTGGCATGTCCTGTGACATCCTGACACTTCCTGAAATGTGCCATGGCCATGTCCTAACACGTCTCGCCCTACGACATGCCCACATCCTGCAATGTCCTGCGATGTCCTGACACGTCTTGTGGCCATGTCATGCAACGTCTTTACATGTGCTGACCCGTGCCAGGGCCATGTCCTGACACGTTTTGACTTGTGCCATACCCACAATCTACCATGTCCGGACACATCTTGTGGCTATGTCTTGCGATATCCTGACACATCCTGATCCGTACCATGGCCACGCCCTGTCATGTCCTATGACATACTAAAATGTCCTGACACGTGCCATTGATATGTCCTAACACGTCTTGACCTGTGCCATGCCCACGTCCTACCATTTCCTGACACATCCTGTGGCTGTATCCTACAACATTTTTAAGCTATGCAATAGCCTCGCCCTCTCATGTCCTCAAACATCTTGACACATCCTGAAACGTGCCATGGCCATTTCCTGACACGTCCTAACCCATGCCATGCCTATGTCTTGCCATGTCCTACAACGTCTTAACAAGGTCTTGTGGCCACATTGTGCAATATCTTGACATGTCCTGACCTGTGCTATGGACATGCCCTGGTCTGTCCTGTGACATCCTAACACATCGTAAAATGTGCCATGGTCATGTCCTGACACGTCCTGACCCTTGACATGCCCACGTCCTACCATGTCCTGCGACGTCCTGACACGGCCTGAACCGTGCCATGACCATGTCTTGACACGTCCTGACTCGTGCCATGCCTACATCCTACCATGTCCTACGACATCCTGACATGTCCTGTGACGTCCTAATGCGACCCGTGCCATGGCCCTATACTACCATGTCCTATGATGTCTTGACACGTCTTGAAATATGCTATGGCTATGTCCTGACACATCCTGACCCGTACCAAGCCCTTGTCTTGCCATATCCTACGATATCCTGACACATCATGTGGCCACGTCCTGCAATGTCCTAACCCGTGATGTAGCCACGCGCTGCCATGTCCTACGATATCCTGACACGACATGAAACATGCCATGGCCATGTCCTGACACATCCTGACCCGTATCATGCCCACGTCCTGCCAAGTCCTAACACATCCTATGGCTACATCCCGCAATGTCCTGATACGTCCTGACCCATTCCATGGCCTCGCCCTGCCATGTCCTGCCATGTCCTGACACATCCTGAAATGGGTTATGGCTACATCTTGACACGTCCTAACACGTGACATTCCTACGTGCTGCTATGTCCTACGGCATCCTTATACATCCTGTGGCCCTGTCCTGATATGTCCTTTGGACACACCCTTCAACATCCTGACACGTCCTTGCCCGTGCCACGGATATGCCCTGGCATGTCCTACAATGTCCTATGACATCTTGAAACGTGCCATCGCCGTGTCCTAACAAATCCTGACCAGTGACATGCCCACGTCCTGCCATGTCCTATAACGTCCTGCGACATCCTGACACGTACTAACATGTGCCATACTCATGACCTGTGATGACTTGAAACATAATGTGGCCACGTCCTACCACGTCTTGACCCAAGTCCTGCGACATCCTAACACCTCCTAAAATGTGCCATGACCATGTTCTGACATGTCCTAACTCGTGCTATGCCAACGTCCTTCCATGTCCTACCATGTCTTGACTCTTCATGTGGCCACATCTTGCAACATGCTGACACGTCCTAACTTGTTCCATGGCCACGTCCTGGCATGTCCCGTGACATCCTGACACTTCCTGAAACGTGCCATGGCCATATCCTGACACGTCCTGACCTACGACATGCCCACATCCTGCCATGTCCTGCTACGTCGTGACACGTCTTGTGGCCATGTCATGCGATCCCTTGACATGTCCTGACTGTGGCAGGGCCATGTCCTAACACGTCTTGACTCGTGTCATGCCCACATCCTACCATGTCCTGACACATCTTGTGGCTATGTCTTGCGACATCCTGACACATCCTGACCTGTGCCATGGCCACGCCCTATCATGTCCTGTGATGTCGAATCATGTCCTGACACGTGCCATTGCCATGTCCTAACACGTCCTGACCTGTGCCATGCCCACGTCCTGCCCTGTCTTCACACATTCTGTGGCTGCATCCTACTATGCCCTGAGCTATTAAATGGCCTCGCCCTCACATGTCCTGTGACATCTTGACACATCTTGAAACGTGCCATGGCCATGTTCTGACACGTCATAATCCGTGCCATGCCTATGTCTTGCCATGTTCTACAGCGTCTTAACACGCCCTGTGGCCACATCATGCAACATCTTGACACGTCCTGACATGTGCCATGGACATGCCCTGGTATGTCCTGTGACATCCTAACACATCCTAAAACGTGCCATGGCCATGTCCTAACACGTCCTGACCCTTGACATGCCCACATCCTGCCATGTCCTGTGACGTTTTGACACATCCTATGGCCACATCCTGCGACATCCTAACACGTCCTACCCCGTGCCATGGCCATGTCTTGACATGTCCTGACTTGTGCCATGCCTACATCCTGCCATGTCCTACGACATCCTGACATGTCCTATAATGTCCTGATGCGACCCATGCCATGGCCCTATCCTACCATGTCCTATGATGTCTTGACACGTCTTGACATGTGCTATGGCCATGTCCTGACACATCCTGACCCGTACCAAGCCCTTGTCCTTCTATATCCTGTGATATCCTGACACATCCTGTGGCCACGTCCTGCGATGTCCTGACCCGTGCTGTAGCCATGCCCTACCATGTCCTGTGATATCCTGACACGTCCTGAAACATGCCATGGCCATGCCCTACCACATACCCGTACCATGCCCACATCCTGCCAAGTCCTAACACATCTTGCAATGTCCTGACACATCCTGACCCATTCCATGGCCTCGCCCTGCCATGTCCTACCATGTCCTGACACTTCCTGAAATGGGTTATGACTACATCTTAACACGTCCTGACATGTGACATGCCTAGGTGCTGCCATGCCTTTTAGCATCCTGACACGTCGTGGCCCGTGCCACGGACATGCGCTGGCATGTCCTACAACGTCTTGCGACATCCTGAAACGTGCCATCGCCATGTCCTGACAAAATCCTGACCAGTGACATGCACACGTCCTGCGACATCTTGACACATACTAACATGTGCCATACTCACGACCTGTGACAACTTGAAACATAATGTGGCCACGTCCTACCACGTCCTGACCCATGTCATGGCCATGCCCTGCCATGTCGTGCGACATCCTAATACTTCCTGAAATATGGCATGACCATGTTTTGAAATGTCATGACTCGTGCTATGCCCACGTCCTACCATGTCCTACCACGTTCTGACTCGTAATGTGGCCACATCTTGCAACATCTTGACACGTCATAACTTGTGCCATGGCCACGTCCTGGCATGTCTTGTGACATCCTAACACTTCCTGAAATGTGCAATGGCCACGTCCTGATCTACGACATACCCACATCCTGCCATGTCCTGCGATGTCCTGACACGTCTTGGGGCCATGTCATGCGATGGCATGACATGTCCTGACCCATGGCAGGGCCATGTCCTGACACGTCTTGACTCGTGCCATGCCCACATCCTACCATGTCCTGACACATCTTGTGGCTATGTCCTGCGACATCCTGACACATCCTAACCCGTGTCATGGCCACACCCCGGCATGTTGTGCGACGTCCTAAAAAGTGCCATGGCCATGTCTTGACACATCCTGATCTGTAAGATGCCAACATCCTGCCACGTCTTGTGACGTCCTGACATGTCCTCTGGCCACGTCCGGCGATGTTCCGACACGTCCTGACTCGTGCCATGGCCATGTCTTGACACATCCTGAACCGTTCCATGCCCACGTCTTGCGATATCCTACGACGTCCTAACACGTTCTGTGATGTCCTGACACATCCTGACCCATGCCACAGCAACACCCTACCACGTACTGCAACATCCTAACACGTGCCATGTCCATGTCCTGACACATCTTGACCCATGCCAAGCCCTTATCCTCTCATGTCCTGCGACGTCCTAACACATATTGTGGCCAAGTCTTGCGACGTCCAGACCCGTACCATGGCCATGCCCTTCCATGTCCTGCGACATCCTAACACATCCTGAAATATTCCATGGCCATGTCCTAACACATCCTGACCTGTGCCATGCCCACGTTCTACCAAGTCCAGACACATCCTGTGGCTGCATCCTGCGACGTCCAGAACTATGCCATGGCCTCGCTCTGTAATGTCTTGTGGCATCTTGACACATCCTAAAACGTGCCACGGCAGTGTCCTGACATGTCCTAACCCGTGCCATGCCTATATCTTGCCATGTCCTACAATGTCTTAACACGTCCTGTGGCCACATCCTGCAACATCTTTACACATCCTAACCCGTGCCATGGACATGCCCTGGCATGTCCTGTGACATCCTAACACGTCCTAAAATGTGCCATGGCCATGTCCTGACACGTCTTGACCTTTGACATGCCCACGTCCTGCCATGTACCATGACGTCTTCACACATCCTGTGGCCACGTCCTCGACGTCCTGGCATGTCGTGACCCGTGCCATGGCAATGTCTTGACACGTTCTAAATCGTGCCATGCCTACATCTTCCCATGTGCTACGACATTCTGACATGTCCTATGACGTCCTGACGCGACCCTAGCCATGGCCCTACCCTACCATGTCCTGCGATGTCCTGACATATCTTGACAAGTGCTATGGCCATGTCCTGACACATCCTAACCCGTGCCGAGCCCTTGTCCTGCCATATCCTATGATATCCTGACACATCCTATGGCCACGTCCTACGATGTCCTGACCCGCGCTGTAGCCGCTCCCTACCATGTCTTGCGATATCCCGACACGTCGTGAAATTTTCCATGGCCATGTCTTAACACGTCCTGACCTGTGCCATGCCCACGTCCTGCCAAGTCCTAACACATCTTATGGCTACATCCTGTGTTGTCCTGACACGTCCTGACCCATTCCATGGCCTCGCCCTGCCATGTCATTCCATGTCCTGACACATCCTGAAATGGGTCATGGCTACATCTTAGCACGTCCTGACCCATTCCATGACTACGTACTACCATGTCCTACGACATACTTATACATCCTGTGGCCACGTCCTTATACATTCTTTGGCCACATCCTGCGACATCCTAACATGTCCTGGCCCATGCAACGGACCTACCCTGGCATGTCCTACAACGTCCTAAGACATCCTGATACGTGCCATGGCCATGTCATGAGAAATCCTTACCAGTGACATGCCCACGTACTTCCATGTCTTGTGACGTCCTAACACTTCATGTGGCTACATCCTGCGACATCCTGACACGTACTAACCTATGCCGTACTTACTACCTGTGACGACTTGACACATCATGTGGCCATGTCCTGCCACGTCCTGACCCGTGCCATGGCCATTCCCTGCCATATCCTGCGACATCCTAACACTTCCTGAAATGTGCCATCACCATGTTCTAACATGTCCTAATCCGTGCTATGACCACGTCCTGCCATGTCCAGCCACGTCCTGACTCGTCATGTGGTCACATCTTGCAACATCCTGACATGCCTTAACTTGTGCTGTGACCATGTTATGGCATGTCCTGTGACGTCCTGACACTTCCTAAAACGTGCCATGGCCACGTCCTAACCCACGAAATGCCCACATCCTGCCATGTCCTTCGACATCCTGACACGTCTTGTGGCCATATCATGAGACATCTTGACATGTCCTAACCCATGCCATGGGCATGTCCTGACCCGTGTCATGGTCATATCCTTACATGTCCTAACCAGTGACATGCCCACGTCCTGGCATCCTAACATATCCACTGGCCATATCCTGCGACGTCTTGATACGTCCTGACACGTGACATGGCCATGTCTTGACACGTTCAGACCCGTTCCATGTCCACATCCTGCAATGTCCTCCGACGTCCTGACACTTCTTGGCCTGTGGTGCAACCACATCGTGCAACATCCTGACATGTCCGGACCCGTGCCATGGACACGCCCTGGCACGTCCTTTGACGTCTTAATATGTGCCATGGCAATTTCCTGACATGTCCTGATCCATGACATGCCCACATCATGCCATGTCCTACAATATCTTGAGACATCTTTTGGACACGTCTTGCGATGTCTTAACATGTCCTAACCTATGCCATGGCGATATCATGACACGTCATGGCCCGTGCCATTTCCAAATCCTGCCATGTCACGCAACGTCCTAACATGTCCTGTGACGTCCTACGCCCTGCCATGTCCTGTGATTTCTTCACACATCCTCACACGTGCCATGGCCATGTCCTGACATGTCCTAACCCATTCTATGCCATTGTACTGCTATGTCCTATAAAGTTTTGACACATCTTGTGGCCACGTCCTGCGATGTCCTAACCCGTGTCTTGGCCACGTCCTGCGATGTTCTGAGCCATGTCGTGGCCATGCCCTGCCATATCCTACGATATCCTGACACATCCTAAAACATGCCATGGCCAGTTTCTGACACATCTTGACCCGTGCCATGCCCACGTCCTGCAAAATACTGACATATTTTATGGCTACATCCTGCGATGTCTTGACACGTCCTGACCTATTTCATGCCCTCGCCCTGCCATATCCTGACACGTCTTGAAATGGGTCATGGCTATGTCTTGACACGTCCTGACTTATGCCATGCCTATGTCCTGCCATGTCCTACGATGTCCCGATACATCCTCTGGCCACTTCCTGATACGTCCTGTGGCCACATCCCGCAACATCCTGACACGTCCTGGACCGTACGGACATGCCCTGGCATGTCCTACAACGTCCTGAGACATCCCGAAACGTGCCATGGCCATTTCCTGACAAATGCTGACTAGTGACATGCCCACGTCCTGCCATGTCCTGTGACATCCTAACACTTCTTGTGGCTACGTCTTGCGACATCCTAACACATACTAACTTGTGCCATACTCACAACATGTGACTACTTGACACATCATGTGGCTACGTCCTGGCCCGTGCCATGGCCATGCTTTACCATATCCTGCGACATCGTGACACTTCCTGAAATATGCCATGACCATTTTCTGACATGTCTTGATCCGTGCTATGCCCACCTCCTGCCATGTCCTGCCACGTCTTGACTCATCCTGTGGCCACATTTTGCAACATCCTAACACATCCTAACTTGTGCCATGTCCACGTTGTAAGGCCCCCTGACACTTCCTGAAACATGCCATGGCCACGTCCTGACACATCCTAACCCACGACCTGCCCACATCCTGCCATGTCCTTTGACGTCCTGACACATCTTGTGGCCATGTCATGCGACGTCTTGACATGTCCTGTACTGTGCCATGGCCATGTCCTGACACATCTTGACTTGTGCCATACCCACATCCTACCATGTCCTAACACATCTTATGGCTATGTCCTGCAACATCCTGACACATCATGACCCGTGCCATGGCCATGCCCTGTCATGTCCTGTGATTTCCTGACACGTGCTGACATGTGCCATTGCCATGTCCTAAGATTTAATGACCCGTGCCACGCCTTTGCCCTGCCATGTCCGACGACGTCCTGACACATCCTATGGCCACGTCCTGCGACATCGTGACTCGTGCCATGACCAGGCCCTGCCATGTCCTACGACATCCTGACACATCCTAAAACGTGCCATGGCTATGTCCTTACATGCCCTGACCCGTGCCATGCCCACGTTGTGCCTTATCCTGACATGTCATGTGGCTACGTTATTACCCATGCCATGACCTCGCCCTGCCATGTCCTGTGACATCTTGATGCGCCCTGAAACATGACATGGCCATGTCCTAACACGTCATGTTTATGCCATGCCCATGTCCTTACATATCTTGCGACGTCCTGACACGTCTTGTGGCAACATCCTTAAACATCCTGACACGACATAACCAGTGCCATGGCCATGCCCCGACATGTCCTCCGACGTCCTGAAAAGTTCCATGGCCATGTCTTGACACATCCTGACCCGTAACATGACCACGTCCTTCCATGTCTTGTAACGTCCTGACACATCTCGTAGCCACGTCCTGCGATGTTCCGACACGTCCTGACTAGTGCCATGGACATGTCTTGACACGTCTTGACCCGTGTGATACCCATGTCCTGCCTTATCCTGCAATGTACTGACACATCCTGAAAGATCCAGACCCATGCAACGGCCATGCCCTGCCATATCCTGCGACGTCCTGACACTTCCTAACTCGTCATGGCCATGTCCTTACCCGTGACATGACCACGTACTTCTATGTCCTGTGACATCCTGACGAGTCGTGTGGCCATGTCCTGTGATGTCCTAACACGTTCGGAATCGTGTCATGGCCATGTCTTGACACGACCTGAACCGTGCCATGCCTACGTCTTGCGATATCCTACGACGTCCTAACACGTTCTGCAACATCCTGACACGTCCTGACCCGTGCCACAGCAACACCCTACCACGTATGGCCATGTCCTAACACATCTTGACCCATGCTAAGTCCTTGTCCTGCCATGTCCTGCGACCTTCTAACACGTCCTCTGGCCAAGTCTTGCAACGTCCTGACCAGTCCCATGGCCATGCCCTGCCATATCCTATGACATCCTAACACATCTTGAAACGTTCCATGGCTATGTCCTAACACGTCCTGACCTGTGCCATGCCCACGTCCTGCCAAGTCCTGACACATCCTGTGGCTGCATCCTGCGACATCCTAAGCTATGCCATGGCCTCACCTTGTAATGTCATATGACATCTTGACATGTCCTAAAACATGCCATGGCCATGTCCTGACACGTCCTAACCCATTCCATGCCTCTGTCTTTCCATGTCCTACAACGTCTTAACATGTCCTGTGGCCATATGCTGCAACATCTTTACACGTCCTGACCCGTGGCATGGACATGCCCTGACATGTCCTGTGACATCCTAACACATCCTGAAACGTTCCATGTCCATGTCCTGACACTTCTTGACCCTTGACATGCCCACGTCCTGCCATGTCCTACGACGTCCTGTCACATCCCGTTACCATGTCCTCGATGTCCTGGCACGTCTTGACCTATGCCATGGCAATGTCTTGACATGTCCTGACTCATACCATTCCAACATCTTGCCATTTCCTACGACATCCTGCCATGTCCTACGACATCCTGCCATGTTCTATGATATCCTAACACATCTTGAAACGTTCCATGGCTATGTCCTAACACGTCCTAACCTGTGCCATGCCCACGTCCTGCCAAGTCCTGACACATCCTATGGCTGCATCCTGTGACGTCCTGAGCTATGCCATGGCCTCATCCTGAAATGTCCTGTGACATCTTGACACGTCCTGAAACGTGCCATGGCCATGTCTTAACACGTCATAACCCGTGCCTTGACTATGTCTTGCCATGTCCTGCAACGTCTTAACATGTCCAGTGGCCCTATCCTGCAACATCTTTACACGTCCTGACCCGTGCCATGGACATGCCCTGGCATGTCCTGTGACATCCTAACACATCCTGAAACGTGCCTTGTCCATGTCCTGACACTTTTTGACGCTTGACATGCCCACGTCCTTCCATGTCCTATGACGTCCTGTCACATCCTGTGGCCATGTCCTCGACGTCCTGGCACGTCCTGATCCATGCCATGTCAATGTCTTTACATGTCCTGACTCATGCCATGCCAACGTCTTGCCATGTCCTACGACATCCTGTGACGTCCTGACGTGACCCATGCCATGGCCCTACCTTACCATGTCCTTCGATGTCCTGACACGTCTTGACATGTGCCATGGCTATGTCCTAACACATCCTGACCCGTGCCAAGCCCTTGTCCTGCCATATCCTAAGATATCCTTGCACATCATATGGCCTCGTCCTGCGATCTCCTGACCCGTGATGTAGCCACGCCATACCATGTCCTGCAATATCCTAACACGTCGTTAAATTTGCCATGGCCATGTCCTGACACGTCCTGACCCGTGCCATGCCCACGTCCTGCTATGTCCTAACACATCCTATGGCTACATCCTTCGTTGCCCTGACACGTCCTTACCCATTCCATGGCCTTGCCCTACCATGTCCTGACACGTCCTTAAATGGGTCATGGATACATCTTGACACGTCCTGACCCGTTCCATACCTACGTGCTGCCATGTCCTACGACATCCTGATACATCCTGTGGCCACGTCCTGATACATCCTTTGGCCACATCCTGCAACATCCTAACACATCCTGGCCCGTACAACGAACTTGCCCTGGCATGTCCTACAACGTCCTAAGACATCCTGAAACGTGCCATGGCCATGTCCTGACAAATCTTGACTAGTGACATTACCACATCCTTCCATGTCCTGTGACGTCCTAACACTTTTTGTGGCTACTTCCTGCGACGTCCTGACACGTACTAACCTGTGCCATACTCACGACCTGTGATGACTTGACACATTATGTGGCCACGTCTTGCCACGTCCTGACCCATGCCATGGTCATTCCCTGCCATATCTTGCGACATCTTGACATTTCCTAAAATGTACCATGACCATGTTTTGACATGTCCTGATACGTGCTATGACCACGTCCTGCCATGTCATGCCACGTCCTGACTCGTCATGTAGCCACATCTTGCAACATCCTGACACGTCCTAACTTGTGACATGGCTACGTCCTGGCATGTCCTGTGACGTCCTGACACTTTCTAAAATATGCCATGGCCATGTCCTAACACGTCCTGACCCACGACATGCCCACATCCTTCCATGTCCTTCGACGTCCTAACACGTCTTGTGTCCATGTCATGTGACGTCTTGACATGTCCTGACCCGTGCCATGGCCATGTCCTAACACGTCTTGACTCGTTCCATGCCCACATCCATGTCTTGACACATCTTGTGGATATGTGTGTGACGTCCTGACACATCCTGACCCGTTCCATGGCCACGCTCTGTCATGTCCTGTGACGTCCTGACATGTCCTGACACATGCCATTGCCATTTCCTAAAACGTCATGACCCGTGCCATGCCTTTGCCCTATCATATCCTGTGACGTCCTAACACATCCTAAGGCCACGTCCTGTGACATCCTGACCTGCGCCATGGCCAGGCCCTGCCATGTTCTGCGACATCCTGACATGTCCTAAAACATGCCATGGCTATGTCCTAACATGCCCTGACCCGTTCCATGCCTACGCTCTACCATGTCCTGACACGTCTTGCGGCTATGTCTTGACTCGTGCCATGGCCTCGCCCTGCCATGTCCTGTGACATCCTGATGCATCCTGAAACATGACATGGCCATGTCCTAACACGTCCTGACCCCTGCCATGCCCATGTACTTACATGTCTTGCAACGTCATGACATGTGTTGTGGCCACGTCCTGTAACATCCTGACAAGTTATAACCCGTGCCATGGTGGTAACGTCCAATTCCACCGCTAAAAAGCAATAGACATGGTCATACGCAATATATTTACCTAACTATGAGTCGGGGTCCAATCCCGTAGAGAACGATATGTAGGCGATTAGGAATGCAAGAAAATTATCGCTAGTCACGCTAAGCCAAACACTTAAGATTTTTGGTATTGGAAAATGTTTATATATAAATGCAAAAATGAAAACTAACCTAGAAAGAAAATAAAATGATCAATGGCTACAAGTATGAATGCATCGGGAATTACACTCAAGCAACGATCCAATGTATTTCATGATTTTACAAATATGAGCGAGTTTATGTTAATTAGCCATGGATAATAATTCTTAATTAGCTTCTTCCGAAGACTAACAAGACTTCCTAATTGAATTATCCCTAATCACAATTAGAAGATGAAGCACACCCGATAGGCTACAAGTAGTTCAATCCTATCCCTAGGTCGAATCTATAAAGTGAGGGTTAACGCCTCAAGTTCTTGTTAATTAGTCTTTCCCAACTCCGAATTATCTTTCCCAAAATTAATTCAAAGTAAATGGGCGAGTCCTAGAGTTAGCTATTCTCTTTGGAAACATTAAAGAACAAGAATAATTAAAGTAACAATAACTCACTTCATAAAAATATAAAAATCCACACTTTAAATTTGAATATTCCCATAAACAAGATTCAAGTGTTGGAAATAAATACTACACACTTATATATACAATACAAAGCAAGGAAGTAAAGAAATAAATATAAATGGGTAAGAAATCCTTAACCACAAGCTTTAATCTTCGAGACCCAAGTGTGTGTGCAAAACCCTAGCCTCCAATCTTGTTCTCTCTAAGCCAAAAATATGTCCAAGATGCCAAAGATGATAAAAGATGAAGAGAGATGGTTCCCATGTCTGTTTGGACGAGTATATAATTGATTTGGGATAGAAAATATAAAATTACAGAACTGCCCAGACTTCTCGCCAGATTTGTGCATCGCGTCCGCGTGCCTACCTTTACGTTCGCGATGAGTAGGAGTTTTTGGTCAACGCATTCGCGTACATGCCTTCGCATTCGCGAAGGTTCCTGTCGTTGAACATCGCGTTCACGTGTAACTCTGTCGCGTTCGCAAAGATCCTTTTCATCCTACATCGCGTTCGCGTAGCTTGGGCTACTAAACCATCGCGTTCGCGAAGAGTATTTCACCTGGATAGATTATTTGTCCATTTTAGTTCATTTTTGTCTTGTTTTCACTTGGTTTCTTCACCATTACTTCTAAATCGCATACCACCTTTAAAATAGAAGTAAATGGCATCAAATACATGATTTTGTTGCTCAAACATAGCAAAAGTATCGATTTAAAGACAAGATTAGTCGGTAAAATACCAACTCATCACACCCCCAAACTTGAACTATTGCTTGTCCTCAAGCAACAAAAGAAACAAAATCTCTTCCCAAGTGGTTAACTCAACAATGCATCTCCATAATACCAAGCCAAAAAGAAAGTCTACTTTAAGCACAATTGCATGACTTCAATTAGTACCAACAATTACTCCAAGGCATATGAATTATCAAGAACTTCACATAAACTCCATTGTGCTTCAAGTGCTCAACCACTAATGCAAATCAAAGTAACAATCAAGTCATGACACTAAAGCTTCAAAATATGCCTCTCCATCACAATTAACTTTCTTTGGTTATTCTTTCCAATTGAAAATAGGATTAAATTCACAACTCAAATCTCATGTGCCCTCACTTTTAAGAGAGAATCCCACACTCATGAATCTTAATTTCAAACCAAATGGGACATCAAATGGAAAGAATTCACTCTCTCTAAAAAAGATGTTCAAATGCATACAAGTAGTACCATAGGCTTGCCCTTCATGTATTCCTCCACTGATGTAGACAACTTGGTTCAAAATCAATTAAGACTTAAGGGTTGTAGTTTAGGATTTTGGTTAAGGTAAGGCAAAATTTTCGGTTTACGTGACTCAAAACCTCCCAAAGCACTACTATATTTACAATTAAAGCCCCTTCCTTCAAAAGTATTTTCCATCCTTTCTTCGCTTTTTCATTTCACTCCTAGTCCTCCATTTTTGACAATTTCTTATCACTTTATTCTATATTTTTTTTCTTTTCTTTTCTTTTCATTTTTTTCTACCTTCCACCATTTTCAAACAACTTTCATATTACAATTTCCAACCTTCAGCCCCAAACTGAGGCTTTTAGCCTATGCTTATACTTTCAAAGTACTTAGGGAGGTAGGGTGCCAAAAGCTAGATCAATTAAGAACAAAGGATTTAAGCTTGTAATACAGTTGTCAAAGAATAAGATTAAAGGGTCAAAATGGGTTGACTAGGGAAAATATTTACGGGTAGGAATTTTTAAGGCATGCTAGCCGTCCAAGGAAGGCCTAATATCATTTTTCAAACCAAGTTAGTCTATGATTTCGCTTTGAAGCACATTCCGGGAAAGTTCTAGTCCACAAGTAATACAAAAGAACTCACAAATAAATCTCACCACACATGGCACATGAAACTTAAGTGGAATACAAATCCAAAATCCAATTGAAACAAATGACTCAAAGAGGTCACATATAGCATAAAGGAAGCTATTTAGTGAATTAAAGAGCCAAAAGTTGAGTCTAAAAGTCATGACATCTTTACTTCAATCATTGTTTTTTCAACTAAAACTTCATATGCCGAGGTTTAAGTATGTCGGTACCAAGCAAGCCACAACTAGGCCAATGGACACAAATCCTAACTCCAAACCATTTATTTTTCTAATTTTAACAAAAGCTACTCCTAATTACAAGACTAATTCCCTTAAGAAAGTTGTCAATCTATCCATCATTGGGAAAAGTGAACAAAAATTTACTCGGTTCAAGAAGAAAATTGGCATCTTTGGAAAAAGAACCGTGGTATACAGAAAACCAAGGATATTGCCACTATCATATAACATAATAACATAAAAAAAATTAAGGAGCTAAACAAAATTAAGTAACTAAACATATTATTATCACATGTCACATGAAAATATACTAATAACAACATGAAAAACAAACACATATAAACAAACTAATACAACACATGACATGAGAATATACTAGAAACACCGTGAAATAAGTACTATACCAATCCGCCAAAACAACATGAACATACTAGAAGAACAGTTATACAAGAAGCCACCCCCAACTAAAGATATCGCATTGTCCAAAATGCAACAATAAAAATGATAAAGTAAAATGGTAGAGAGTGCTCCCTGAATACTGCGTCAATCAGAACTGGATGTGGTGGGAAATTTAAGATCCATGTCTGCATGATCATCATCATCATCCGAGTCCTGTGAACCACAAAGTGTGCTCAGCTTCTGCATTATCTTAGAAAGCAGCTTGCTCTTCTTCTTCTCATGATCCTTGAATTTTTTTGCCGCTTTTGTATCTTTCCCTGCCTGCGGCTCATGTTTTCTAACCTCGTGTTCATGGCCTCTATCTGGGTTGTCATATCTTTTTGATTCCTGGCCATATCTTCCAGGGTTGGTGGGGCTTTAGCTCCCGCAGAGGTGCTGGTCCCAGATGTGCTTGCCCTAGATGGGCTAGTGGGAAGGCCAGCTATCAGCTGCCTAACATGTGCATAAACCCCATAAATTTGGCTAGACAGATGTCTCATAGTGTGTGGTTTAGACTGGAGGGGTGGCACAGGGTCAAAGGATATGGCAGGGTCAGTGGTGATCTCCGTGAAATGCTCGAATGAAGGGGAGGCTACATCAATACGCCTTTTTTTTTGCTTGTTGCTTGGTCCCCTTTATAGTAAAGGATGGATCATTTGCTTTCCGGGACCTTTCTCAACATCATTGGGGCGTTTAAGTACCCCTGCATCATAGCACAACCTGGTGATCAAAGAGGGAAAGAATCGACTCTTAGACCTACCATTAGCATCTTCCTCAATTTCTCCCCCACATTCACAGGCAATCCCTCAATGAGAGCGGCAATCATGAGAGCTCTACCCATTGTTACATCAGTGTCATTTGTGGAAGGTGACACTCTGGAACAAATGATGGTAAGCCATGTTTTTGCTTCCGCTGTAAAATCATGAGAGTCCACTCTCTTCTGCAATGTTAGACACTTTGGAGTGACTCCGCCGTGCAGCCTGTCTATTAGCCACTGGTTGCCCCATGCTCTTGCTCTCTCATTGTAAACCTTATTGTCAACATTGGGGAGGTCATAAACATCATTGATCACTTGATAGTTGAAAGGAACTTTTACACCCCGCACAGTAGTCACTAACACACCCTGGAAATCAGTTCGTATGACACTTGCATAGAACTCCAAAACAACTGTATGGTTGGCATTAATAGGCAGCTGAGAAAAACACATCCAGTCGCTCTCCATGAAGCGTGCATAGAACTCAGGCATCTTCTCCTCAACCTTTTCTAAATTTATCCCTCTTTCCCGCATAATTGTTTTGGACAACAATTTATCATATTTTCGCTCGCATGACGTAGATAAAAACCGGTCATGGTCGTAAGCTTCCTCCTGTCCAGGTCCGAAAACATGTTCCTGTGCCATTTCATGATGTTCTGGTTCCATTTTAAGTCCAAAATACCTTAGCAATGTAGATGATTGCAAGAAGAATTTAGCCAATTTGCACTTCGAATTAATTTGGGCAGAAAAAGGTTAGGGTTAGGAGCTGTTATTTTTGAGCAAAAATTGGGGGAACATCCAATTCCAGTAGCGTTGGTTTCTTTTCAACTACCCGACCCTACGCATTCGCGAATTGTCTACGCGTACGCGAAGGGTGTTTTTCTCCAGGTGTCGCGAATGCGACACAGAGCCACGCGAACGCGTTGAGTAATTTTCCCCAGGCCACGCGAACGCGACAGTGAACCATGCGAACGCGATGAGTTGAAAACTCTGAAGCTTCGCGGACGCGTTGGATTCACACGAACGCGCTGAAAAAAAATTTTCTGCACTTAAAACGTGCTGGCAGCTACTGGTTTTTTCACTCTGAAACAACCCGACCTATCAAATCAACTCCAATAAATCTGAAACTTGGCAGATTAGTAACAAATAATATTCTAAGCTATTCTAAAAAAAGAAAATTCGAAAAACGATGAAAATTTTTGAAAAACCGATGGGTTGCCTCCCACCAAGCGTCGCATTAAATGTTGTGGCACGACGCAAACAACATTACCACTTTTCTCGCCACTTGGACGATATGAATTGGGCCCCTAGCTTGGAATCAAGCTTATGACCACGGGCGATGGGGGGTGGTAGTTGGATGTTCGAGCCAATGCTTAAAATTTTCATTTTGCACTTCTTGGCCTTCAAGTGAGGAATGTCATTTTGATTTCTTGCCTCCTCGAACTGTAAAATGTATGGCCAAAGTTGTTTCTCCTCGCACTCCTTCATTGATTCATGTGGTTCAACTCCCATGTCACCACATAGTTCCAATGTTGAAAAATGCTTGGAATGTGACTTTAAGCCTACACTTTGCAATTCTTCTATGTTGACATCCTCTTTTGCCCCCGAATTAGAGTCAACCTCAACCATATTAGCATTTACACCGGTTGACTCCAATTTCATATTTTTACCGGCATCAACAACACTCATTGAGTTGGTTGGCGGATGTTTATCTATTTGTGAGTGTAGTCCTTGGAGTGCAAAATCGTTTTGAAGACTAGTCTCCAAGAGATGTTCCAAGGCACTTTGCTCATTGTTTCCTTCTTCAAGTAGACACTCAAACATGAGCTTGAACTCTCCACTTTGGCCATGCTCCACTTCTCCCAGTTCCATAGCCCTATAATTCTTACCAAAACAAGCAGAACCATCATAGTGAGGGCTTGGGGAAGGGACTAACAAATAAGCACAATCATCCCAATGACAATTTTGGAAACCACACTTATCACAAATACTCCACTCAAAGGTTTGGAATTGTGCGCACAATCAACCCCCGGGAGAATTTAAACAATTTTGCCACGAGTATGGTCCTCCACAATAAGGACAAGGATCATCAAAATATGAACAACCACCATCCGACCAATTTTCATTATATGATGCCATTTTTTAAAATTAAGAAAATAAACAAGAAACAAACACTAAAAATAGACCCAAGGTAAGAAAGATAGTTACACAAATATTCACAAGTTTGGACCAAAGCACTTTCGCTTACTTCTCAAACAACCTTTATTACGCCAAATTGTTCCCCGGCAACGGTGCCATTTTTGGTAACATCCAATTCCACCGCTAAAAAGCAATAGACACGGTTATACACAATATATTTACCCAACTATGAGTGGGGTTCGAATCCCACAGAGAACAATATGTAGGCGATTAGGAATGCAAGAAAATTATTGCTAGTCGCGCTAAGCCAAACACTTAAGATTTTGGTTTTTGGAAAATGTTTATATCTAAATGCAAAAATGTAAACTAACCTAGAAAGCAAATAAAATGATGAATGGCTACAAGCATGAATGCATCAGGAATTACACTCAAGTAACGATCCAATGTATTTCATGATTTTACAAATATGAGCGAGTTTATGTTAATTAGCCACGGATAATAATTATTAATTAGCTTCTTCCGAAGACAAACAATACTTCCTAATTGAATTATCCCTAATCACAATTAGAAGATGAAGCACACCCGATAGGCTACAAGTAGTTCAATCCTATCCCTAGGTCGAATCTATAAAGTGAGGGTTATCTTTCCCAAAATTAATTCAAAGTAAATGGGCGAGTCCTAGAGTTAGTTGTTCTCTTTGGAAACATTAAAGAACAAGAATAATTAAAGTAACAATAACTCACTTCATAAATATATAAAAATCATTCAATACATAAGCACAACAAGATATTTAATCCACAGTGTAAATATAAATATTCCCATAAACAAGATTCAAGTGTTGGAAATAAATAATACACACTTAGATATACAATACAAAGCAAGGAAATGAAGAAATAAACATAAATGAGTAAGAAATCCTTAACCACAAGCTTTAATCTTCAAGACCCAAGTGTGTGTGCAAAACCCTAGCCTCCAAACTTGTTCTCTCTAAGCCAAAAATATGTCCAAGATGCCAAAGATGATGAAAGATGAAGAAAGATGGTTCTCGTGTCTGTTTGGACGAGTATATCATTGATTTGGGGTAGAAAATGTAAAATTACAGAACTGCCCAGTCTTCTCGCCAGATTTGTTCATTGCGTCCGCGTGCCTACCTTCGCATTCGCGATGAGTAGGAGTTTTTGGTCAACGCGTTTGCGTACATGCCTTCGCGTTCGCGAAGGTTCCTGTTGTTGAACATCGCATTCGCGAAGATCCTTTTCATCCTGCATCGCATTCGCGCTGTTGAACATTGCGTTCGCGTAGCTTGGGCTACTGAACCATCGCGTTCGCGAGACCTCTATCGCGTTCGCGAAGAGTATTTCACCTGGACAGATTATTTGTCCATTTTAGTTCATTTTTCTCTTGTTTTCACTTGGTTTCTTCACCATTACTTCTAAATCACATACTACCTGTAAAATAGAAGTAAATGGCATCAAATACACGATTTTATTGCTCAAACATAGCAAAAGTATCGATTTAAAGACAAGATTAATCGGTAAAATACCAACTCATCACACCCCTAAACTTGAACTATTGCTTGTCCTCAAGCAACAAAAGCAACAAAATCTCTTCCCAAGTGGTTAACTCAACAATGCATCTCCATAATACCAAGCCAAAAAGAAAGTCTACTTTAAGCACAATTTCATGACTTCAATTGGTACCAACAATTACTCCAAGGCATATGAATTATCAAGCACTTCACATAAACTTCATTGCACTTCAAGTGCTTAACCACTAATGCAAATCAAAGTAACAATCAAGTCATGACACTAAAGCTTCAAAATATGCCTCTCCATCACAATTAACTTTTTTTGGTTATTCTTTCCAATTGAAAATGGGATTAAATTCACAACTCAAATCTCATGTGCCCTCACTTTTAAGAGAGAATCCCACACTCATGAATCTTAATTTCAAACCAAAATGGGACATCAAATGGAAAGAATTCACTCTCTCTCAAAAAGATGTTCAAATGCATACAAGTAGTACCATAGGCTTGCCCTTCATGTATTCCTCCACTAATGTAGAGAATTTGGTTCAAAATCAATTAGGACTCAAGGGTTGTAGTTTAGGCTTTTGGTTAAGGTAAGGCAAAACTTTCGGTTAACGTGACTCAAAACCTCCCAAAGCACTACAATATTTACAATTAAAGCCCCCTTCCTTCAAAAGTATATGCCATCCTTTCTTCACCTTTTCATTTCACACATAGTCTTCCCTTTTTCACAATTTCTTATCACTTTATTCTATATATTTTTTTTTTCTTTTATTTTCTTTTCATTTGTTTCTACCTTCCACTATTTTCAAACAACTTTCATATAACAAGTTCCAACATTCACCGCCAAACTTAGGCTTTTAGCCTATGCTTATACTTTCAAAGTACTTAGGGAGGTAGGATGCCAAAACCTAGGTCAATTAAGAACAAAGGATTTAAGCTTGTAATACGGTTGCCAAAGAATAAGGTTAAAGGCTCAAATGGGTTGACTAGGGAAAATATTTACGGGTAGGAATTTTTAAGGCATGCTAGCGGTCCAAGGAAGGCCAAATATCATTTTTCAAACCAAGTTAGTCTATGATTTCGCTTTGCAGCACATTCCGGGAAAGTTCTAGATTATTAGTAATACAAAAGAACTCACAAATAAATCTCACCACACATGGCACATGAAACATAAGTGGAATACAAATCCAAAATCCAATTGAAACAAATGACTCAAAGAGGTCACATATAGCATAAAAGGAAGCTATTTAGTGAATTAAAGAGCCAAAAGTTGAGTCTAAAAGTCATGACATAATTACTTCAATAATTTTTTTTTCAACTAAAACTTCATATGCCGAGGTTTAAGTATGTTGGTACCAAGCAAGCCACAACTAGGCCAATGGACACAAATCCTAAATCCAAACCATTTATTTTTCTAATTTTAGCAAAAGCTACTCCTAATTACAAGGCTAATTCCCTTAAGAAAGTTGTCAACCTATCCATCATCGGGAAAAGTCAACAAAAATTTACCCGGTTCAAGAAGAAAATTGGCATCCTTGGAAAAAGAACCATGGTATAAAGAAAACTAAGAATATTGCCACTATCATATAACATAATAACATAAAAAAAAATTAAGAAGCTAAACAAAATTAAGTAACTAAACATACTAATATCACATGTCACATGAAAATATACTAATAACAACATGAAAAACAAACACATATAAACAAACTAATACAACACATTACATGAGAATATACTAGAAACACCGTGAAATAACTACTATACCAATCCGCCAAAACAACATGAACATACTAGAAGAACAATAATACAAGAAGCCACCCCCCAGCTAAGAAGCAATAGACACCCTCGTACGCAATATATTTACCCAACTATGAGTCGGGGTCGAATCCCACATAGAACAATATGTAGGCAATTAGGAATGCAAGAAAATTATCGCTAGTCGCGCTAAGCCAAACACTTATATCTAAATGCAAAAATGTAAAATAACCTAGAAAGCAAATAAAATGATCAATGGCTACAAGTATGAATGCATCGGGAATTACACTCAAGTAACGATCCAATGTATTTCATGATTTTACAAATATGAGCGAGTTTATGTTAATTAGCCACGGATAATAATTCTTAATTAGCTTCATCTGAAGACTAACAAGACTTCCTAATTGAATTATCCCTAATCACAATTAGAAGATGAAGCAGACCCGATAGGCTACACGTAGTTCAATCCTATCCCTAGGTCGAATCTATAAAGTGAGGGTTAACGCCTCAAGTTCTTGTTAAATAGTCTTTCCCAACTCCGAATTATCTTTCCCAAAATTAATTCAAAATAAATGGGCGAGACCTAGAGTTAGCTATTCACTTTGGAAACATTAAAGAACAAGAATAATTAAAGTAACAATAACTCACTTCATAAATATATAAAAATCATTCAATACATAAGCACAACAAGATATTTAATCCACACTTTAAATATGAATATTCCCATAAACAAGATTCAAGTGTTGCAAATAAATACTACACACTTAGATATACAATACAAAGCAAGGAAATGAAGAAATAAACATAAATGGTTAAGAAATCCTTAACCACAAGCTTTAATCTTCAAGATCCAAGTGTGTGTGCAAAACCCTAGCCTCCAAACTTGTTCTCTAAGCCAAAAATATGTCCAAGATGCCAAAGATGATAAAAGATGAAGAGAGATGGTTCCCGTGTCTGTTTGGACGAGTATATAATTGATTTGGGGTAGAAAATGTAAAATTATAGAACTGCCCAATCTTCTCGCCAGATTTGTTCATCGCGTCCGCATTCCTACCTTCGTGTTCGCGATGAGTAGGAGTTTTTGGTCAATGCTTTCGCGTACATGCCTTCGCGTTCGCGAAGGTTCCTGTCGTTGAACATCACGTTCGCGTGTAACTCTGTTGCGTTCGCGAAGATCCTTTTCATCCTACATCATGTTCGCGCCGTTGAACATCGTGTTCGCGTAGCTTGGGCTACTAAACCATCGCGTTCGCGAGACCTTTATCGCGTTCGCGAAGAGTATTTCACCTGGGCAGATTATTTGTCCATTTTAGTTCATTTTTGTCTTGTTTTCACTTGGTTTCTTCACCATTACTTCTAAATCACATACCACCTGTAAAATAGAAGTAAATGGCATCAAATACACGATTTTGATGCTCAAACATAGCAAAAGTATCGATTTAAAGACAAGATTAGTCGGTAAAATACTAACTCATCACATGGCCATACACCGGCACGTCCTGCGACGTCTTGAAAAGTTCCATGGTTATGTCTTGACACATCCTGACCCGTAGCATGCCCACGTCCTTCCACTTCTTATGACGTCCAGACAGGTCGTGTGGCTATGTCCTGCAATGGTCTGACACTTCCTTACTCGTGCCATGGCCATGTATTGACACGTCCTGACCCGTGTCATGCCAATGTCCTGCTATATCATGCAATGTCCTGACACATCCTGGGATGTTCTCACACGTCCAGACCCATGCCACGGCCACGCAGTGCCATGTCCTGTGACATCATGCTACGTCCTAACTAGTCATGGCCATGTCCTTACCCGTGACATGCCCACGTACTGCCATGTACTATGAAATCCTGACACGTCCAGTGGCCACATCCTGCGATGTCCTAATATGTTCGGACCCGTTCCATGGCCATGTCTTGACACGTCCTGAACCGTGCTATGCCCACATTCTATGATGTCCTACAACATCCTAACAAGTTCTACGATGTCCTAACGTGTCCTGACCCGTGCCACAACAACACCCTACCATGTCCTTTGATGTCCTAACACGTGCCATGGCCATGTATTGACACATCTTGACCCATGCCAAGCCCTTGTCCTGCCATGTCTTGCGACGTCCTGTCACATCCTATGGCCAAGTCTTGCGACGTTCTGACCCATGCCATGGACATGCCCTGCCATGTCCTGCGATATCCTAACACATCCTAAAAAGTGCCATGGCCATGTCCTAACACGTCCTGTCCTGTGCCATGCCCACGTCCTACCATGTCCTGACACATCATGTGGTTGCATCCTACAATGTCCTAAGCTATGCCATGTCCTTTCCCTATCATGTCCTGTGACATCTTGACACATCCTAAAACGTGCCATGGCAATATCCTGACACGTCCTAACCCGTGCCATGCCTATGTCTTGCTATGTCCTGCAATGTCTTAACACGTCCTGTGGCCATGTCCTGCAACATCTTTACACGTCCTGACCCGTGCCATGGACATGCCCTGGCATGTCCTGTGACATCCTAACACATCTTGAAACGTGCCATGTCCATGTCTTGACACGTCTTGACGCTTGACATACCCATGTACTTCCATGTCCTATGACGTCTTGTCACATCCTGTGGCCATGTCCTCGACGTCCAGGCACGTCCTGACCCAAGCCATGGTAATGTCTTGACATGTCCTGACTCATGCCATGCCAACGTCTTGCCATGTCCTACGACATCCTGACATGTCCTGTGACGTCCTGACGTGACCCTTTCCATGGCCCTACCTTACCATGTCCTGCGATGTCCTGAATCGTCTTGACATGTGCTATGGCTATGTCCTAACACATCCTGACCCATGCCAAGCCTTTGTCCTGCCATATCCTAAGATATCCTGACACATCATATGGCCTCGTCCTGTGATCTCCTGACCCGTGCTGTAGCCACACCCTACCATGTCCTGCGATATGCTGACACGTCGTTAAATTTGCCATGGCCATGTCCTGACACATCCTTACCCGTGCAATACCCACGTCCTGCTATGTCCTAATACATCCTATGGCTACATCATGCGTTGTCCTGACACGTCCTGACCCATTCCATGGCCTCGCCCTGCCATGTCATGCCATGTCTTGACACGTCCTGAAATGGGTCATGGATACATCTTGACACGTCCTGGCCCGTTCTATACCTATGTGCTACCATGTCCTACGACATCCTAATACATCCTGTGGCCACGTCCTAATACGTCCTTTGGCCACATCCTACAACATCCTAACACATCCTAGCCCTTGCAATGGACATGCCCTGGCATGTCCTACAACGTCTTAAGACATCCTGAAACGTGCCATGGCCATGTCTTGTCAAATCTTGACCAGTGACATGCCCACATCCTTCCATGTCCTGTGACGTCCTAACACTTTTTGTGGCTACGTCCTGCGACGTCCTGACACGTACTAACATATGCCATACTCACGACCTGTGACGACTAGACACATTATGTGGCCACGTCTTGCCACGTCCTGACCCGTGCCATGGCCATTCCCTGCCATATCCTGCGACATCCTGACAGTTCCTGAAATGTGCCACGACTATGTTTTGACATGTCCTGATACGTGCTATGACCGCGTCTTGCCATGTCATGCTACGTCCTGACTCATCATGTGGCCAAATCTTGCAACATCCTGAAACGTCCTAACTTGTGCCATGGCCACGTCCTGGCATGTCCTGTGACGTCCTGACACTTCCTAAAATATGCCATGGCCATGTCCTAACACGTCCTGACCAACGACATGCCCCCATCCTGCCATGTCCTTCGACGTCCTGACACGTCTTGTGGCCATGTCATGTGACGTCTTGACATGTCCAGACCCGTGACATGGCCATATCCTAACACGTAATGACTCGTTCCATGCCCACATCCTACCATGTCTTGACACATGTTGTAGATATGTCCTGCGACGTCCTGACACATCCTGACCTGTTACATGGCCATGCTCTATCATGTCCTGTGACGTCTTGACACGTCCTAACACATGCCATTGCCATGTCCTAAGACGTCATGACCCATGCCACGCCTTTGCCCTACCATATCCTATGACGTCCTAACACATCCTAAGGCCACGTCCTGTGACATCCTGACCTGCTCCATGGCCAGGCCCTGCCATGTTCTGTGACATCCTGACACATCCAAAAACATGCATGGCTATGTCCTATCATGCCCTGACCCGTTCCATGCCCACGTTCTGCCATGTCCTGACACGTCATGTGGCTACGTCCTGACTCGTGTCATGGACTCGCCATGCCATGTCCTGTGACATCCTGATGTGTCCTAAAACATGACATGGCCATGTCCTAACACGTCCTGACCCCTGCCATGCCCATATCCTTACATGTCTTGCAGCGTCATGACATGTCTTGTGGCCACGTCCTGTAACATCCTGACACGTCATAACCCGTGCCATGGCCATACACCGGCATGTCCTGAAAAGTTCCATGTCCATGTCTTGACACATCCTAACCCATAACATGCCACGTCCTTCCACTTCTTATGACGTCCTGACATGTCCTGTGGCCATGTTCTGCAATGGTCTGACACGTCCTTACTCGTGCCATGGCCATGTATTGACACATCCTGACCCGTGTCATGCCAACGTCCTGCTATATCCTGCAATGTCCTGACACATCCTAGGACGTTCTGACACGTCCAGACCCATGCCACGGCCACGCCGTGCCATGTCTTGTGACGTCATGATATGTCCTAACTCGTCATGGCCATGTCCTTACCCATGACATGCCCACGTACTGCCATGTCCAATGACATCCTGACACGTCAAGTGGCCACATCCTACGATGTCCTACAACATTCGGACCCGTGCCATTGCTATGTCTTGACACGTCCTGAACTGTGCCATGCCCACATCCTACAATGTCCTATGACATCATAACAAGTTCTGCGACGTCCTGACGTGTCCTGACCCATGCCACAACAACACCCTACCATGTCCTTTGACATCCTAACACGTGCCATGGCGTTGTACTGACACATCTTGACCCATACCAAGCCCTTGTCCTACCATGTCCTGCAACGTCCTGTCACATCCTATGGCCAACTCTTGCGACGTCCTGACCCGTGCCATGGACATACCCTTCCATGTCCCGCGATTTCCTAACACGTCCTAAAACGTGCCATGGCCATGTCCTAACACATCCTGACCTGTGTCATGCCCACGTCCTTCCATATCCTGACACATCCCGTGGTTGCATCCTACGATGTCCTGAGCTATGCCATGTCCTTTCCCTGTCATGTCCTGTTACATCTTGACACATCCTAAAACATGCCATGGCAATATCCTGAAACGTCCTAACTCGTGCCATGCCTATATCTTGCTATGTCCTGCAACGTCTTAACACGTCCTATGGCCACATCCTGCAACATCTTGACACGTCCTGACCAATGCCATGGGCATGCCCTGGCATGTCCTGTGACATCCTAACATGTCTTGAAACGTGCCATGGCCATGTCCTAACATGTCCTGACCCTTAACATGCCCACGTCCTGCCATTTCATGCAACGTCGTGACACATCCTGTGGCCACCTCCTAAGATGTCCTCACACGTCTTGGCCCGTTCCATGGCCATGTCTTGACACGTCCTGACTCGTACCATGCCCACCTCCTACCGTGAGCTACGACATCCTGACATATCATATCACGTCCTGACGCGACCCATGCCATGGCCCTACCCTACCATGTCCTACGATGTCCTAACACATCCTATGGCTACATCCTGCAATGTCCTAATACGTCCTAACCCATTCCATGGCCTCGCCCTGCCATGTCCTGACACATCTTGAATCGGGTCATGGCTACGTCTTGACACATCCTGACCCGTGCCATGCCTACGTGCTGCCATGTCCTACGACATCCTGTTACATCCTGTGGCCACATATTGATATGTCCTTTGGCCATATCCTGCAAGATCCTGTGGCCACGTATTGATATGTCATTTGGCCACATCCTGCAACATCATGACACGTCCTGGCCCGTGTCGCAGATATGCCCTGGCATGTCCTAGAACGTCCTGGGACATCCTAAAACGTGCCATGGCCATCTCCTAACAAATCCTGACTAGTGATATGCCCACGTCTTGCCATGTCCTGTGACATCCTGACACTTCTTGTGGCTACGTCCTGCGACCTCCTGAAATGTACTAACCTATGCCATACTCACAACCTACGATGACTTGACACATCATGTAGCCACGTCCTACCACGTCCTGACAAATGTCGTGGCCATGCCCTGCCATGTCCTTCGACATCCTAACACTTCTAGAAATGTGCCATGACCATGTTCTGACATGTTCTGATCCGTGCCATGCCCACGTCTTACCATGTCCTGACTCGGCATGTGGCCACATCTTGCAACATCCTGACACGTTCTAACTTGTGCCATGGCCACGTCGTGAGATGTCCTGACACGTCTTGTGGCCATTTCATGCGATGTCTTGACATGTCTTGACTCGTGCCATGGCCATGTCCTGACATGTCTTGACTCGTGCCATGCCCACATCCTACCATGTCCTGACATATCTTGTGGCTACATCCTGCGACGTCCTGACACATCCTGACCCGTGCCATGGCCACGCCCTATCATGTCCTGTGATGTCTTGACACGTCCTGACATGTGTCACTGCCATGACCTAAGACATCATGAACCGTGCCATGCTTTGCCCAGCCATGTCCTACGAAGTCCTGACAAATCCTGTGGCCACGTCCCACGACATCCTGACCCGTACCATGGCCAGGCCCTGCCATGTCCTGTGACATCCTTACACGTCCTAAAACGTGCCATGGCTATGTCCTGACATGCCCTGACCCGTGCCATGCCCACGTTGTGCCATGTCCTGATAGGTCGTGTGGCTACGTCTTGGCCCGTGCCATGGCCTCGCCCTTCTATGTCCTATGACGTCCTGACACGTCCCGAAACATGACATGGCCATGCCTGACATGTGCTGACCCGTGCCATGCCCATGTCCTGACATGTCCTGCGACGTCCTGGCACGTCCTGTGGCCACGTCCTGCAATATCCTGACACGTCCTAACCCGTGCCATAGCCACGCCCCAGCATGTCCTGCGATGTCCTGAAAAGTGCCATGGCCATGTCTTCACACATCTTGACCCATAACATGCCCACACCCTGCCACGTCTTGCGACGTCCTAGCACATCTTGTGGCCATGTCCAGCGTTGTTCCGACACGTCTTTACTCGTACCATGGCCATGTCTTGACACATCCTGACACGTGCCATGCCCACGTCCCGCAATATCCTGCAATGTCCTGACACGTCCTGGGACGTCCTGACACGTCCTGGGATGCCCTGACACGTCCTGACCCATGCCACGGCCACGCCCTGCCATTTCCTGTGACGTCATGACACGTCCTAATTCATCATGGCCATGTCCTTACCCATGACATGCCCATGTACTGCCATGTCCTATGACATCCTGACACGTCATGTGATGTCCTAACACGTTCGAACCCGTGCCATGGCCATGTCTTGACACGTCCTGAATCGTGCCATGCCCACGTCTTGCAATGTCCTACGACATCCTAACACAGTTTGTGACGTCCTGACACGTCCTGAATCGTGCCACAACAACACCCTACCATGTCCTGCGACGTCCTGACACGTGCCATGGCCATGTCCTGACACATCTTGACCCATGCCAAGCCCTTGTCCTGCCATGTCCTGCCATGTCCTGCGACGTCCTGACACATCTTGTGGCCAAGTCTTGCGACGTCCTGACCTTTGCCATGGCCATGCCCTGCCATGTTGTACGAAATCCTAAAACATCTTCAAATCTGCCATGGCCTAACACGTCCTAACCTGTGCCATGCCCACGTGCTACCATGTCCTGACACATCTTGTGGCTGCATACTGCGATGTCCTGAGCTATGCCATGGCCTCGCCCTATCATGTCCTATGACATCTTGACACGTCCTGAAATGTGCCATGGCCATGTCCTGAATGTCCTAACCCGTGCTATGCCTATGTCTTGCCATGTCATACAATGTCATAACACGTTATGTGGTCACTGTCACGACCCTAGTTCACGAATCGTGAACATGTCATGATGGTACCCAGCCTTCGCGACTAGGTAAGCCTGACACAATGCAGAATATACACTTTTATGAGCAACATATAAGATAACAGCGGAATAATATAAAAGAAATGCAATAAATGCCGCTCGGCACATACACTTCGCCAAATAACAGAAGGAATATAACCACCAAGACCCGAAACCTGACAAATCACAAGCTAAGAGGATACACAAGAGGCTCTAACTCAAGAATATCTATACAAGAAGAAATACTAAAACAACTACACTTTTTATAGAAGACTAGAATGGGACTCTTCGGTCTGCAGACGTAGCAGATATATGTTGAAGTCTCTACCAGTATGCCTCCTTCCAAGGCTGACAGAAGTGAACAAAAGTACCTGTATCTGCACAACATAAATGTGCAGAAGAGTAGTATGAGCACACCACGGCGGTGCCAAGTAAGTATCAAGACTATCCTAGATGGGGTAGTGACGAGGAACAGTCATGACACCTACCGGTCAATAAATAATATAACAAAAAAGATCGAGATGCTATGTGAATATGTAAGAACTGTCCGGATAAATAAGAACACAAATATTTACAACGAGGATAACAGACAATAAGAAAATTCAAGATACAATAAATGATAATACAAAAATGACGGTAGAAATCACAACCCAAGTCCTGAAATCACAACATAACGAAACCAAAAAAATCAATAAGTCACTATTCTGAAATGATGCTTACATGAAGCCTTTCCAACTCTTTCCTCAATCCTACCAAAACTCTCAGATTAGCCACAACTTATAGAAATACCCAGAATCTGAGATATAATAGTTTACACCTCGCGCCCCATCAATAACACGGCAATGCTGGAAACTATTTAGTTAACTAGAGTCACTTTCATATATGCAATGGATGAACGCCGTCATATCACTACCCATGGTCAAATCAGAAGGAATTCATTCAAACAGAAGGGTCTAGCTACGTGTATGCTTGTGCAAGTGTATCTAACAGGAATCCTGCCAACTAGTAAGTATAGGAAATAGGAACAATTAGCACCCGGCTCATTCACCATGAATAAAAACAATAAAACTTCCAGTCATATAATATTGAGTTTAAGGGGAACTTTCAGGAAGCGAACCCGTAGCCCGGCATACCAATAACAGAGGATCTTCCGGGAATTGAACCCGTAGTCCTTCATAATAACAACAGAGGATCTCCCGGGAATTGAACTCGTAGTCCTTCATAATAACAACAGAGGAACACCCCGTAATTGAAACCGTAGTCGTTCATAGTTACAACAGAGGAACTCCCGGGAATTGAACCCGTGGTCCTTCATAATCAGCCCCTGACATAGCCCTTCTTATTTTGCCACGTGTATAATCAAAAACAATATAGCAACACCACCTTATTTTGCCACACGTGCATCACAATACCCCCCCCCCCCTTATTCTGCCACATGCGCAACACACATATAAATATATAACATATCCCGCCTTATTACGCCGCATGTGCCAACATCAATATCAACAACAACACGGCAATTACCTTGTGTAAATCCCCAATAATAACTGCGTGACAAAGACCTCGTGCATCATGATACCAATAGTTACTTAGTAATGATAGCATCCCAGTAAGGGAGAATCAACAGCAGAAATAATAACGTCCCGGCAAGGGATTCAACAATTACAAATAAAGTCAAAGAACACCAAGGAAAACACAATAGCCTCAAATAACAATTGAGTCGTAACAAAAGCCATAGCAACTACACCGGTACCTCAGTAGATATATATATAGTATAATCACAAGGCATTAGATGACCTAAAATCAAGGAGTATTCAACAGTAAGGAAGTTAACATGAGTCAAACAAATCTTTACTTAAGAAATATCAATTAATTATGTGGCGTCTATCTTCCTTCTACTTAAGACCCATTAATTATGTGTGATATAACATTTATGGTTTTCAATTAAATGCGAGAAGTTAGGAAGGGCACAATTATTATAGAAGGGTACTTAGCTTTAGTAAATTCACGTAAAGGCCCATTTAACAGCAGAAATAAATTGAGAAGAGCAACAAATATCACGCAAGACACACAGAGGTAAGACTAATAACAACGGCTCAAACGTATCAATAATATCTTTCAACTCTATAAATTTCACAAGTCTAGGGGCCTACAAGAGACAATATACAACAAATAAATCCGAGCACGCACTCATCACATCGCGTACACGGACTACAATCAACAGAAAAGACTCAAATCCTAAGGGGGAGTCCCCCACATAAGGTTAGGCAAGATACTTACCTAAATCCCGGTACAAAACCGCTAAGAAAGGACTCCCTTGCCACAAGTATCCGACTCTGAGTGGGCCGAATCTAGTCAAACCAATTACACAGTGTATATAACATCGTAAGTAACTAATTACAATGATAAAAATTAAAGCTACGTCGTGAACACGGGTGAAATGATAAAAATACCCGTGCAGCCATCGGCTCGGAATCGAAATATACATTTCCAGAACCCTCGTACTCTCACGAGTCTAGCCATATAAAATTTTTCGAAATCGGACTCGGTTTTCCTATTCAAATCAATGATTTTCAATAACCAGGATTGGAGAAAAACCCTCCATTAACACATCTTCAATCATCTATTTTTAGAGGTTTAATCCGTGGTTTATAAATATATTTACATAAATTTATTCTATGAGTGATTACCTGATGATCCCCCTTGGTTTCCTCCTCAAAATCGCTAAAATCCTTTCCTAGTTCGAATCCTCCAATGTTTAAAGTTCTAAAATTTTCGAACCCTTCTGTTCTCATAAGACACTGGGCGATATTTGCTTCTGCGGTGCATTGACCGCTTCCGTGATAAACTCAACCGCTTCTGCGGTTTCTCACTTAAAGATCTATTTCCGCTTCTGCGCTACAGGGACCGCACCATCGGTCCCGCTTTTGCGTTTATTGGTCGCTTCCGTGAAGGCACATTAGCGGTTACACCTCCACTTCTGTGGACTCTCCCCTCAGGCTCGTAATCGCTTCGGCGATAATCTTACCCTCTTTTACGGTACCGCATCTGGGGTCCCATGGTTGCAGGTGCGAAAACACAAGAAGATCAAAAACTCAGACCTGCAATTTTTCACATTTTCTTCTATTTAACCATCCGAAAACACCCCGAGAACCCTGGAACCTCAACCAAACATGCCAACACATCCTAATACCCTATTCAAACTTGTTCCAATCATAAAAGAATAAAATTAAACACAAAAATCATCCAATTATGGCGGATCCAAGCCTAAGTTACAACCAAAACTTCCAAAACATACATGTTATCAAAAGCCCGACCAAACGATGTCCGAATGACTAGAAAATTTGAAGACATATCCAAAACCTCCTAACAAAGCTACTGCCACTGTCGGAATTCCATTCTGACTCCTGGATCAAAATCTCACCTCCCGATCGGATTTCCAAAAATTCACGGCATTTCAAACCTAATTGAGATACAGAGCTCAAAAATACATTCCGGACATGCTCCCAACTACAAAATCACCTAATGGAGCTAGCGGAACCATCGAATTTCCTTTTTGAGGTTGTCTTAACACTGCTCCAAAGACGGACCATTTTTTAACTCTTAAGCTCTCATTTAGGGACTAAGTGTCCCAAAACACTCTGAATCCCAGCGCCGAACATCCCAGCAAACCAAAATAGCTAAAATGAACTTATATGAAGCAGTTAAATGGGGATCGGGGCATAAATTCTACAAACGACCGGTCGGGTCGATACAGCTACATCTTGCAACAACTTGACACATCCTGACCCGTGCCATGGACATGCCCTGGCATGTCTTGTGACATCCTAACACATCCTGAAACGTGCCATGGCCAAGTCCTGATATGTCCTGACCCTTGACATGCCCACGTCCTGCCATGTCCTGCGACATCCTGACACATCCTATGCTAACATCCTCCGACGTCCTGACACGTCCTGACTCGTGTCATGCCTACATCCTGCCATGTCCGACGATATCCTGACATGTCCTGCGACATCCTGACGTGACCCGTGCCATGGCCCTACACTACCATGTCGTACGATGACCTGTCACATCTTGACATATGCCATGGCCATGTCCTGAGACATCCTGACATGTGCCAAGCCCTTGTGCAGCCATATCCTATGATTTCCTGACACATCTTGTGGCCACGTCCTGCGATGTCCTCACCCGTGCTGTACCCACGCCCTGCCATGTCCTCCCATATCCCGACATGTCGTGAAACATGCCATGGCCATGTCATGACACGTCCTGACCCATGCCATGCCCACGTCCTGTTAAGTCCTAACATATCCTATGGCTACATACCGCGATATCCTGACACGTCCTGACCCATTCCACGGCCTCGCCCTGCTATTTCCTGCCATGTCTTGACACGTCCTAAAATGGGTCATGGCTACATCCTAATACGTACTGATCTGGGCTATGCATACGTGCTACCATGTCCTACGACATTCTGACACATGCTGTGGCCATGTCCTGATACGTCCTTTGGCCACATCCTACGACATCCTGAAATGTCCTAGCCTGTGCCACGGACATGCCCTATCACGTCCTACTACATCTTGAGGCATCCTGAAATGTGCCATGGCCATGTCCTGACAAATCCTGACCAGTGACATGCCCACGTCTGGCCATGTCCTGTAATGTCCTGACACTTTTTGTGGCTACGTCCTGCGACATCCTGACACAAACTAACCTATGTCATACTCATGACCTATGACGACTTGACACAACATGTGGCCACATCATGCCACGTCCTAAACTGTGTCATGATCATGCTCTTCCATATCCTGTGACATCCTAACACTTCCTGAAATGTGCCATGACCATGTTCTGACATGTCCTGATCCGTGCTATGCCCACGTCCTGCCATGTCCTGCCACGTCCTGACTCGTCATGTGGCCACATCTTGCAACATCCTAACACGTCCTAACTTGTGCCATGACCACGTCCTGGCATGTCCTGTGACGTCCTGACACTTCCTAAAACGTGCCATGACCACGTCCTGACACGTCCTGACCTACGACATGCCCACATCCTGCCATGTCCTGCGATGTCCTTACACGTCTTGTGGCCATGTCAAGCGACATCTTAACATGTCCTGACCCGTGCCATGGCAATATCCTGACACGTCTTGAATCGTGCCATGCCCACATCCTACCATGTCCTGACACATCTTCTGGCTCTATCCTGTGACATCCTAACACATCTGACCCATGCCATGGCCATGCCCTGTCATGTCTTGTGACGTCCTGACACGTGCCAATGCCATGTCCTAAGACGTCATGACCCGTGCCGTGCCTTTGCCCTGCCACATCCTACGACATCCTATGGCCACGTCCCGCGACATCCTGACCCGTGCTATGGGCAGGCCCTGCCATGTCCTGCGACATCCTGACACATCCTAAAACGTGCCATGGCTATGTCCGGACATCCCCTTACCCGTGCCATGCCCACGTTGTGTCGTGTCCTGACACGTCGTGTGGCTACATTCTGACCCATGCCATGGCCTCGCCCTGCAATGTCTTGTGACATCCTGACATGTCCTGAAATGTGACATGGCCATGTCCCGACACGTCCTGACCCGTCCCATATGTAGTCCTGACATGTCCTGCGATGTCATGACATATTTTATGGCTACGTCCTGCAACATCCTGACACGTCATATGTCGTGCCATGCCCACGCTCCGTCATGTCCTGCGATGTCCTGAAAAGTGCCCTGCCCATGTCTTGAGACATCTTGACCTGTAACATGCCCACGTCCTACCACGTCTTATGACATCCTGACATGTCCTGTGGCCACATCCTAGCAAGTCCTGAAACATCCTGACATGTCCTAAAACGTGCCATGGCCATGTCATAACAAGTCCTAATCTATGACATTCTCACATCCTGCGATGTCCTAGGACGTCCTCACACGACCTGTGGCCATGTCATGCGACATCCTGACACATCCTAACCCGCGCAATGGATAAGTCCTACCATGTCCTACGACGTCCTAATACATCATGTGGCTACGTCCTGATATGTCTTGTGGCCACATCCTGCAACATCCTAACACGTCCTGGATCGTGCCATAGAAATACCCTGGCATGTCCTACTAGTGACATGCCCACGTCCCGCCATGTCTTGTGACAACCTAACAATTCTTGTGGCTACGTCCTGACACGTACTAACATGTGCCATACTCATGACCTATGGTAACTTGACACATCATGTGGCCACGTCCTGACCCATGCCATGGCCATGCCCTGCCATGTCCTGTGACATCCTGACACTTCTTAAAATGTGCCATGACCATGTTCTGACATGTCCGGATATGTGCCATGCCCACGCCCTGCCTTGTCCTGCCACGTCCTGACTCGTCATGTGACCGCTTCTTGCAATATCCTGACACATCCTAAGGTGTGCCATGAGAATATCCTAGCATGTCCTGCGACGTCCTGACACTTCCTGAAATGTGCCATGGCTATGTCCTAACATGTCCTGAACCATGACATGCCCACATCATGCCATGCCTTGCGACGTCCTAAAACGTCTTGTTGCCTTGTCATGCGATGTATTGACACTTCCTAACCCGTGCCATGGCCATGTCCTGACACGTCTTGACTAGTGCCATGCCCACATCCATGTACTGACACATCTTGTGGATACGTCCTGCGATGTCCTGCGATGTCCTGACACATCGTGACCCATACCATGGCAAGGCCCTGTCATGTCTTGTGACTTCCTGACACGCCCTGCCACGTGCCATTTCCATGTCCTAAGACCTCCTAACCCATGACATGCCTTTGTCTTGCCATGTCCTACGACATCCTGACACATCCTGTGGCCACGTCCTGCGACATCCTGACCCGTGACATAGCAAGGCCCTGCCATGTCCTGCGACATACTTACACATCCTGAAACGTGCCATGACTATTTCCTAACACACCCTGACCTATGCCATGCCCAAGTTGTGCCATGTCCTGACACGTAATGTGGCTACATCCTGACCCGAGCCATGGCCTAGCCCTGCCATGTCCTGTGACATACTGACACATCCTGAAACATGACATGTCCATGTCCTGACACGTCCTGACCCATGTTATGCCCATGTCTCAACATATCCTGTGACATCCTGACACGTCCTGTGGCCACGTCTTGCAGTATCCTGACACGTCCGAACTCGTGCTATGGCCATTCCCCAGCATGTCTTGCGACATCCAGAAACGTGCCATAGCTATGTCCTGACACATCCTGACCCGTAACATGCCCACATCCTGCCACGTCTTGTGACATCCTGACACGTCTTATGGCTAGGTCCCGCGATGTTCCGACACGTCCTAACTGGTGCCATGGCCATGTCTTGACGCATCCTGACCTTTGCCATGCCCACGTCCTGCCACATCCTGCAACGTCCGGACACGTCCTGGGATGTCCTGTGACGTCCTGACACGTCCTAACTCGTACCATCGCTACGTCCTGACACATTCTTACCCATGACATGCCCACGTAGTGCTATGTCCTGCGACATCCTGACACGTCTTGTGGCTACGTCCTGCGATGTTCTAATTCGATAAGACTTGGGCAATGGCCATGTCTTGACACGTATTGAACCGTGCCATTCGTCCTTCAATGTCCTACGACGTCCTAACACTTCTTGCGATGTCCTGATTCGTGCCACTACCATGCCTTGCCGTGTCCTGCGATGCCCTGACACGTATCATGGCCATGGCCTACATCCTAACCCATGCCAAGACCTTGTCCTGCCATGTCCTGTGATGTCCTGACACATCCTGTGACCAAGTCTTCCGACGTCCTGACACGTGCCATGGCCATGCCCTGCCCTATCCTGCGACATCCTAACACGTCCTAAAACGTGCCATGGCCATGTCTTAACTTGCCCTAACATGTGCCATGCCCACGTCCTTCCATGTCCTGACACATCATATGGCTGCATCCTACGATGTCCTGAGCTATGCCATGGCCATGCCCTGTCATGTCTAGCGACATCTTGACACGTCTTGAAACGTGCCATTGCCATGTCCTGACACATCCTAAACCGTGCCATTCCTCTGTCTTTCCATGTCATGCAACATCTTAACACTTCCTGTGGCCACATCCTGCAACATCCTGACACGTACTGACCCGTGCCATCGACATGCCCTTCCATGTCCTGTCACATCCTAACACGTCCTGAAACGTCCCATGGCCATGTCCTAACACGTCCTGACCCATGACATGCCCACATCCTACAATGTCCTGTGACGTCCTTACACGTCTTATGGCCATGTCCTGCGATATCCTGACACATCCTAACCCGTGCCCTGGCCATGTCTTGACAGGTCCTGCCTCGTGCCATGCCTACGTCCTGCCGTGTCCTACGATATCCTGACATGTCCTGTGACAATCTGATATGACCCATGCCATGGCCCTGCCCTACCATGTCCTACAATGTCCTGACACATCTTGACATGTGCCATGGCAATGTCCAGACACATCCCGGCCCGTGCAAAGCCATTGTCTTGCCATGTCCTGTGACGTCTTAACACATCCTGTGGCCACGTCCTGCGACATCCTGACCCATGCCATGGCCATGCACTGCCATGTCCTACAACATCGTGAAACATCCTAAAATGTGCCATGGCCATGTCCTGACATGTCCTTACATGCGCCATGCCAATGTCCTTCCATGTCCTGTCACTTTTTCTGGCTACATCCTAACACGTCCGGACCCATGCCGTGGCCTCGCCCTACCATGTTCTCCAATGTCCTGAAACGTGCAATGGCTACGCCCAGACACATTATGACTCGTGCCTTGCCTACATCTTTGCATGTCCTCCGATGTCGTGACAAGTCCTGTGGCCATGTCCTACAATATCCTAACACGTCCAGACTCATGCCATGGATACGTCCTGTCATGTCCTGCGATGTCCTTATACATCCTGAAATGAGCCATGGTCATGTCCTAACACATCCTGACCCGTGACATGCCCACATCTTGCCATGTCCTGCGATGTCTTGACATGTCCTGTGGCCACGTCTTGCGATGTCCTATCACGTCCTGACACATGCCATGTCCATGTCTTTACATGACCTAACCCGTGCCATGCCTACATCCTGACATGTCCTGCGACATCCTAACACGTCTTGTGATGTCCAGACACGTCCTGGTCCGTGCCATGGCCATGCCCTTCCATTTCCTACAATGTCCTGACACATCCTAACATGTGCCATTGCAATGTCCTGCCATGTCCTGCGACGTCCTGACCCATCCTATGGCCATATCCTGCCATGTCCAGACACATACCATGGCCATGCCCTGCCATGTCCTGTGACATCCTGACTTGTCCCGAAACGTTCCATGGCCATGTCCTGAAATGTGCTGACCCGTGCCCTACACAGGTCCTACGACGTCCTGACACTTCCTGGCCCATGCTATGACCATGCCCTGCCATGTCCTACGACATCCTGACATGTCCTGACACGTGCCATGTCCATGTCCTAACACGTCTTGACCACTTCCATGCCCTTGTCCTTCCATGTCATGCAACGTATTGACATATCCTCTGGCTACGTTCTGCGATGTCCTGACCCGTGCTATGGCCACTCCCTGCCATGTCTTGCAACACCTAAGACGCCCTGAAACATGCCATGTCCTAACACATACTGACATGTGCCATGCCCACGTCTTGCCATGTCCTAACACGACCTGTTTCCACGTCATATGGCCTTATCCTACAACATCCTGAAATATTTTTACCCGTGCTATGGCCACGCCTTGGCAAGTGCTGCAACATCCTGACACGTCCTGAAATATGCCATGGCCGTGTCCTGACAAGTCCTGCGACATCCTCACATGCCCTGTGGCCCCGTCCCATGTCCATGTCTTGACATGTCCCTTCCCGTTCCATGCCCACGCTTTTGCCAAGTCTTGCGACGTCCTTACATATCCTACGATGTCCTGACATATCCTAAACTGTTCCATGGCCACGCCCTGTCATATTCTGTGATGTCCTCACATGTCCCGACACATGCCATGCCATGTCCTAACACGTCCGGACCCGTGCCACACCCTTGTCCTGCCATGTCCTGCGACGTCCTTACATAGCTTGTGGCCACGTCTTGCGACTTCCTGACCTGTTCCATGGCCACACCTTGCCATGTGCTGTGACATCCTATAATATCCTGAAACATGCCATGGCTATGTCTTGACACGTCCTATCCTGTTCCATGCCCACATCCTGCCATATCCTCACACATCCTATGGCTGCATCCTATAATGTCATAAAATGTCCTGACTCGTTCCATGGCCTCACCCTTTCATGTCGTGCAATGTCCTAACACGTAATAAAATGTGACATGGCCATGTCCTAACACTACTGACCTGTGCCATGCCTACGTCCTGCCATGTCATGCGAATTCTTGACATGTCCTGTTTCAACGTCCTACAACTTCCTGACACATATTGACTCATGCTACAAATATACCTTAGCATGTCATGTGACGTCCTGATATGTCCTAAAACGTGCCATGGTCATGTTCAGACATGTCCTGACCCATGACTAGCCCACGTCCTGCCATGTCTTGCGACGTCCTGACACGCCCTGCGGCCAAGTACTGCAATGTCCTGACATGTCCAAACCTGTGGACATGTCTTGACATGTCCTGACCCATTCCATTCCCATGTCTTTCTATGTCCAACGGCATTCTAATAAGTTCTGCGACGTCCTGCTACGTCCTAACCCATGCTATGGCCATGCCCTGCCATTTCCTCCGATGTCCTGACATATCCCGTGGAAATGTCCTGTGATGTCCTTACCCGGGCCATGACCCCACCCTGCCATGTCCTGTGATATCGTGACACATTCAAAAATGTACCATGGCCATGTCCTAATACATCCTGACTCGTTCCATGCCCACGTACTACCTTGTCCTGACATGTCCTGTGGCTACATCCTATGATGTCCTTACTTGTCCTGACCCATGCCATGGACACGCCTTGGCATGTACTGATACGTCCTAAAACATGCCATGGCCATGTCTTCATACGCCCTGACTCGTGACATGCCCACATCCTACCATGTCCTGTGACGTCCTAACACATACTGTGGCCACATCCTGACACGTCCTATCCCATTCCATGGCCATGTCTTGACACTTCCTAACCTGTGCCATGCACACGTCGTGCCATGTCTTGCGAAGTCCTGACACGTATTGAGAAGTCCTGACACGTTCTGAAATGTGCCATGGCCTTGTCCTGACATGTCCTAAATCGTGACATGCCCACGTCCTGCCATGTCTTGGGATGTCCTAACGCATCCTTTGGCCATGTCTTGCAACGTCCAGTCACGTCCTTACCCTTACCATGGCCATGTCTTGACCCATCCTAACCCATGCCATGCCCATGTCCTGCCATGTCTTGCGACGTCCTGACACATCTTGACCCATGCCATGGCCATGCAATGCCACATCCTACGACATCCTGACACGTTCCATGACAATGTCCTGACACGTCCTGACCCGTGCCAAGCCCTAGTCCTGACATGTCCTACGACATCCAGACACATCTTGTGGCCATGTCCTATGACGTCTTGACCCGTACCATGGCCACGCCCTGCCATCTCCTGTGAAATCATGACACATCCTAAATTTGTGCCATGGCGATGTCTTGATACATAGTGACCCGTGCCATGCCTATGTCATTCCATGTCCTGACATATCTAGTGGTTGCATCCTGCGATATCCTGACACATCCTAACCTATGGCATGGCCTCGCCCTACTATTTCCTATAACGTACTAACATGTCCTAAAATGTGCCATGTCCTAACACGTCCTGATATGTCCTAAATCTTGCCATGCCTACGTCCTTCCATATCCAATGACATCCTGACACATCCAGTGGCCACATCTTGCAACATCCCAACATGTCCTGATTTGTGCCATAGACATGCCCTAGTGTATCCTGCAACGTCTTTAAACATCCTGAAACGTGTCATGGCCATGTCCTGACACATCCTGACCCGTGACATGCCAACGTCCTGCCATGTCCTGCGATGTCCTGACACGTCCTATGGCCCCGTCCTGACATGTCCTGTTGATTCATCATGCGATGTCCTGACACGTCCTGACCCATGCCATGGCCTCACCCTACATTGTCCTGAGATGTCCTGACACATCCTGAAATGTGCCATGGTCATGTCTTGACATGTCCTTACACGTACCATGCCTACGTTCTTCTATGTAATGCGACGTCTTGATATGTCCTATGGCCACATCCTGCAACATCCTAATACATCATGAAATGTGCCATAGACATGCCCTAGCATGTCCTGTAACATCCAGAAATATGCCATGGCCATGTCCCGACATGTCCTGACCTGTGACATGCCCACAACCTGCCATGTGCGGCGATGTCCAGCCACGTCCTATGACGTCTTAACATGTCCTGACCAATGCCATGCCTATGTCCTAACACGTCCTATGGTTGTATCCTACGATGTCCTGACCCGTGCAATGGCCTCTCGCCCTGTCATATCCTCTGACATCTTGACACATCTTGAAACGTGCCACGGACATGTCCCTGACACGTCCTCACTCGTGCCATGCCTACATCCTGCTATGTCATGCGACGTCCTGACACGTCTTGTGGCTATGTCCTATAACATCCTGACACATCCTGGCCTGTGCCATGGACACGCCCTGGCATGTCCTACGATGTCCTAACATGTCTTGAAACGTGCCATGGCCATGTCCTGACATGCCTTGACCCGTGACATGCCCACGTCCTGCTATGTCCTACAACATCCTGACACGTCCTTTTGACATGTCCTACGATGTCTTGACATGTCTTGACTCGTGCCATGGCCATGTGTTGACACGACCTGACCCATGCCATGCCCACATCCTACTATGTCATATGAAGTCTTGTTATGTCCTGCGACATCTTGACATATCACGTGGCCAAGTCCTGCGATGTTCTGACCCATGCCATTGCCATGCCCTACCATGTCCTGCAACATCCTGAGACGTCCTGTAACATGCTATATCCCGACACGTGCTAGGACCACATCCTTCTATGTCTTGATAAGTCCTGTGGCCACATCCTATGGCCATGTCCTACAACATCCTAATATGTCCTGACATGTGCAATGGCCATGCCCTGGCATGTCCTGTGACGTCCTGACACATCCAGAAACGTGCCATGGCCATGTCCTAACAAGTCCTGAGCCGTGACTTGCCCACATCCTGCCATATCCTGCAATGTCCATTACACATCCTGTGGCAATGGAATGTGATGTCCAGACACGTCCTAACCCATGCCATGGCCATGTCTTGACACGTCCTGATCTGTGCTATGTCCATATCTTGCCATGTCCTACGACATACTGACACGTCCTACGACGTCTTGACAAGTCCTCAACCCTTCTATGGCCATGCCCTGCCATGTTTTGCAACGTCCTGACACATCCTGACACGTACCATGCTATGTCTTAACACGTCCTGACCCGTGCCACGCCCTTGTCCTTCCATGTCCTGCGACATCCTGACCCATGCCATGGCCTCACCCTGCCATGTCATACAACATCCTGATACGTCCTGAAATGTACCATGGCAATGTCCTGACACGTCCTAACCTATGCCATGCGCACGTCCTGCAATGTCCTGACACATCCTATGGTTGCATGCTGCGACGTCCTGACACATCCTGAGCTGTGCCATGGCCTCGACCTGCCATGTCCTACGATGTCCTAACACGCCTTGAAAAGTGTCATGGCCATGTCCTAACACTCCTACCTGTGCCATACCTACGTCTTGCGACATCCTAACACGTCATGTGGCCCCGTCCTGCAACATCCTGACCCATACCATGGACATACCCTGGTGTGTCCTACAACATCCTGACACATCCTGAAATGTGCCATGGCCATGTCCTGACACGTCCTGATCCATGACATGCCCACATCCTGCCATGTCTTGCGATGTCCTGACACGCCTTGTGGCCACGTTCTACGACGTCCTGACATGTCCTGACCTATTCCATGCCCACGTCCTACCATGTCCTGTGACGTCCTGACACATCCTAACCCATGCCATAGCCACGCTCTGCCATTTCTTGTGACGTCCTGACACGTGCTGACCCGTGCCAAGCCCTTGTCTTGCCATGTCCTGTGACGTCCTGACACATCCTGTGGCCATGTCCTGCGGCGTCCTGACCCGTGCCATTGTCACACCCTGCCGTGTCCTGCGATATCCTGACAGGTCCTAAAATGTGCCATGTCCATGTCCTGACACGTTATGACTCGTGCCATGACCACGTCCTGCCATGTCCTGACATGTCTTGTGGCTACGTCCTGTGATGTCTTGACATGTGCCATCCCATGCCATGAACATGCCTTGGCATGTCCTTAAATGTGCTATGGCCAGGTCCTGACACGTCCCGACCTGTGACATGCCCACATCCCGCCATGTCATGTGATTTCCTGACACGTACTATGGCCAAGTCCTAACACGTCCTTACCCGTCCCATGGCCATGTCTTTACATGTCCTAACCCGCGCCAAGCCCACATCCTGCCATGTCATGCGACGTCCTGACGCGTCTTGAAATGTGCCATATTGTTGTCCTGACACGTCTTGACCCATGACATACCCACGTCCTGCCATGTCATGCGACGTCCTGACAGGTCCAGCAATATCATGACATGTCCTGACCATTACCATGGTCATGTCTTGACACATCCTGACCCGTGCCATGCCAACATCTTGCCACGTCCTGCGACGTCCTGACACATCCTGTGATGTCTTGACCAGTGCCCTGGCAACGCCCTTCCACATCCTGCGATGTCCTGACCCGTTCCATGACCATGCCCTGCAATGTCCTACGACTTCCTGACATGTCTTGACACATGCCATGGCCATGTCCTAACACATCTTGACCCGTTCCATGCCCTTGCCCTACCATGTCCTGCAACGTTTTGACACATCTTGCGGCCACGTCCTGCAACGTCCTGACCCGTGAAATGGACACACCCTGCCATGTCCTGCAATATCCTAAGACATCCTGAAACATGCCATGTCCTGACACGTCCTGACACGTGCCATGCCCACGTCCTGTGGCCATGTTTCATGGCCACGTCCTGCAACATCCTAACACGTCCTAACTCATGCCCTGGCCATGCCCTGGCCATGCCCTGGCATATCCTGCAATGTCCTCACACGTCCTAAAATATTCCATGGCCATGTCCTGACAAGTCCTGACCCGTGACTTGTACATATCCTGTCATGTCCTATGACATCCTCACACGTCATGTGGCCATGTCCTGTGATGTCTAGACACGTCCTAACCCATGCCATGTCCATGTCTTGACATGTCTTGACTCGTGCCATGCACATGTCTTGCTATGTCCTACGACATCCTGACATGTCCTACGATGTCTTGACACGTCCTAAACCGTGCCATGGCCATGCCCTGCCATGTTCTCTGATGTCCTCACACGTCCTGGCACATGCCATGCCATGTTCTGACACATCCTGACCCCTGCCACACCCTTGTCATGTCATATGTGACGACGTCCTATCACATCCTAACGCCATGTCCTGTGACGTCCTAAACCATGCCAGGGCAACACCCTGCCATGTCCTGTGACATCCTGACACGTCCTAAATCTTGCCATGGCCATGTCCTGACACGTTCTGACCCGTGCCATGCCCATGTCCTGCCATGTCCTGACATATCCTGTGGCTGCATCCTACGACATCCTGACATGTCCTGACCCGTACCATGGCCTCACCCTACTATGTCCTGCGAAGTCCTAACACATCTTAAAACGTGGCATGGCTATGTCCTAACACTCTTGACCTATGCCATGCCTACGTCTTGATGTCGTGCGACGTCATCACATGTCTTGTCGCCACGTCCTGCAACATCCTGACACGTCTTGACCCATGGAATAGACACGCCCTAGCATGTCCTGCGATGTCTTAACACGTACTGAAATGGGCCATGGCCAGGTCCAGACATGTCCTGACCCGTGACATGTCCATATCCTACTATGTCTTACGACTTCTTGACATACCCTGTGGCCAAGTCCTGCAACGTCCTAACATGTCCTGACCCGTGGCCATGTCTTCACACGACCTAAACCATTCCATACACATGTCCTGCCATGTCCACCGATGTTTTGATACGTCATATGATGTCTTGACACGTCCTGAACCATGGCACGGCCACGCCCTGCCATTTCTTGCGACGTCCTTACCCATGCCAAGCCCTTGTCCTGCCATGTCCTGTGATGTCCTAACACATCCTGTGGCCACGTCTTGCAACGTCCTAACTCGTACCATGGCCACGCCCTGCCATGTCCCGCATTGCACTGTTGCGATCGCATAGAGTAATTAACTGGGCAACGCAATTTGTCCATTTTTGCTTCATTTTGGACTATTTTCACTTGGTTTCTTCACTATTACTTCTAAATCACATACCACCTGTAAAATAAAAGTAAATGGAATCAAATACACGATTTTATTACTCAAACATAGCAAAAGTATCGATTTAAAGACAAGATTAGTCGGTAAAATATCAACTCATCACACTCCCAAACTTGAACTATTGCTTGTCCTCAAGCAACAAAAGCAACAAAATCTCTTCCCAAGTGGTTAACTCAACAATGCATCTCCACAATACCAAGCCAAAAAGAAATTCTACTTTAAGCACAATTGCATGACTTCAATTGGTACCAACAATTACTCCAAGGCATATGATTTATCAAGCACTTCACATAAACTTCATTGTACTTCAAGTGCTCAACCACTAATGCAAATCAAAGTAACAATCAAGTCATGACACTAAAGCTTCAAAATTTGCCTCTCCATCACAATTAACTTTCTTTGGTTATTTTTTTTTCAATTGAAAATGGGATTAAATTCACAACTCAAATCTCATGTGCCCTCACTTTTAAGAGAGAATCCCACACTCATGAATCTTAACTTCAAACTAAAATGGGACATCAAATGGAAAGAATTCACTCTCTCTCAAAAAGATGTTCAAATGCATACAAGTAGAACCATAGGCTTGCCCTTCATGTATTCCTCCACTAATGTAGACAACTTGGTTCAAAATCAATTAGGACTTAGGGGTTGTAGTTTAGGCTTTTGGTTAAGTAAGGCAAAACTTTCGGTTAAAGTGACTCAAAACCTCCCAAAGTACTACAATATTTACAATTAAAACCCCATTCCTTCAAAAGTATTTTCCATCGTTTCTTCACTTTTTCCTTTCACACCTAGTCTTCCCCTTTTCACAATTTCTTATCACTTTATTCTATGTATTTTTTTTTCTTTTCTTTTCTTTTCATTTTTTTTCTACCTTCCACCATTTTCAAATAACTTACACATCACAATTTCCAACCTTCACTCCCAAACTTAGGCTTTTAGCCTATGTTTATACTTTTAACGTACTTAGGGAGGTAGGGTGCCAAAAGCTAGATCAATTAAGAATAAAGTATTTAAGCTTGTAATACGGTTGCCAAAGAATAAGGTTAAAGGCTCAAAATGGGTTGACTAGGGAAAATATTTACAGGTAGGAATTTTTAAGGCATGCTAGCGGTCCAAGGAAGGCCTAATATCATTTTTCAAACCAAGTTAGTCTATGATTTTGCCTTGAAGCACATTCCGGGCAAGTTCTAGACCACAAGTAATAAAAAAGAACTCACAAATAAATTTCACCACACATGGCACATGAAAATTCAAGTGGAATACAAATCCAAAATTCAAGTGAAACAAATGACTCAAAGAGGTCACATATAGCATAAAGGAAGCCATTTAGTGAATTAAAAAAGCCAAAAGTTGAGTCTAAAAGTCATGACATCTTTACTTCAATCATTTTTCTTTTTCAACAACTAAAACTTCATATGCCAAGGTTTAGGTATGTTGGTACCAAGCTAGCCACAATTAGGCCAATGGACACAATTCCTAACTCCAAATAGTTCATTTTTCTAATTTTAACAAAAGCAACTCCTAATTACAAGACTAATTCCCTTAAGAAAGTTGTCAATCTATCCATCATTAGTAAAAGTCAACAAAAAAGTTACCCGGTTCAAGAAGAACATTGGCATCCTTGGAAAAAGAACCGTGGTATAAAGAAAACCAAGGATATTGCCACTATTATATAACATACTACTAAAAAAATATATATTAAAAAGCTAATAACAATTTAGTAACTAAACATACTAATATTACATGTCACGTGAAAATATACTAATAACAACATGAAAAAAAAAACAAACACATATAAACAAACTAATATAACACATAACATGAGAATATACTAGAAACACCTTGAAAAAACACTACTATACCAATCCGCCAAAACAACAGTTATACAAGAAACCACCCCCAACCAAAGATATTGCATTGTCCCCAGTGCAACAAAAAATGATAAATAAAAAGGGTGGAAAGTGCTCCCTGAATACTGCATCACTCGGAGCCAAAGGTAGTGGGAAATTTGAGCTCCATGTCCTCCTCATCATCATCGTTAGAATCTTGTGAGCCACAATGTGAACTCAGCTTGTGCATCATCCGCGACAGCAACATGCTCTTCTTCTTCTTGTTAGATGGCCCTTGGCGAAGCAATGGATAAATTGCTATGGCAGGGTCTTTCTCAACATCATTTGGGTCTGTAGGCACCTCAGCAGCAAAGCACAATTGAGTGACCAATGAAGGGAAGAATAAGCTTCTAGTCCTTCCATTGCAAGCTTCCCCTATCTCATTCACAATGTGCTGGCCTACATTTACAGGCAAGCCATCCATAATGGCAGCAATCATCCATGCCTTCTCAAGGGTCACTTCAGTTTCATTTCGAGCTGGCACAACCCTGGCACATATAAGGGATAGCCAAGTCTTGGCTTCCCCAATAAACTCATGTGAATCAACCCCTTTGTGTACTCTTGCACAAGTCGGCACCACCCCGCCATGAAGCTTTTCTATCAATCACTCTTCTCATCTCTCTTTTCCTACAGCTCGGTATACCTCATCATCAATATTTTGAGGCCCATAGTGTGCATTAATCACCTCGGGGCCAAAGTTGACCCGCTCGCCTCTAACAATAGTGAATACCTCCCCCTGGAAGTTAGTCCTCAAGGCATTCGCATAAAATAAACAAACTATTGTGTAGTTCACCTTGATTGGTTCAGGAGCAAAGCATATCCATCCACTATCGGTCAGTCTTTTGAAGAATTCCGGCATTTTGTCTTCAACAGTGTCCAAGCGAATGCCTCGTTCTTTGACAATGCTCTTTGACATGAGCTTGTCAAAATTCCTTTCACAGTCTGCTGCCAAGAATCTTGTCGCATCAAAATACTCTTCCTCCGGAGCTAGGAGGGCATATTCTTGCACATTTTCAACATTTTCCGAGGCCATTTTGTGCACAAAGTACCTACAAATGGTAACCAATTGTTAAACGCATGAACGAGTACTTTATACATTGTATAATAATGCATTTAGGCCAAAGAAAAAGTGCAGAAAGCATTCGGGCAAAATTCTGTAAAGCTACTATTTTTGGCACTGCTGGGCTTAAAGCTATGCGATCGCATTGCACTGTTGCGATCGCATAGAGCAATTTCAAAGTCCCGTTATTTAGTGCTATACGATCGCATAGTATTGTTTTTTTTAATAAATCCACTAGGCAGAGAGCCTAGGGCTAGTTTTTATACATAAAATCTAATGAAAAATACAAATGTCCCGTGCCTAAAGTAATGAAAGGAAAATAAAACTTGTACGATACATAGTACTCATTATCAAAATTAAGCAAAGTGCTTAAGAGTGATATCACAAAATAGTGTCTAAAAATGCATAATATAAAACTAGCCCTGAAACCACGGTAGATGATGATGTATCAATCCTTATCAGTCCAATCTGCATCCATGTAGGCCCAAAACTTGAGCCCAGTATATTTGTCCATCTTATTTAACTCCATATCAGCATGTATAATATTATTCCTGTCCAAAAATTACATATCATGTATCCTGACCCAATGTGATCATGTATGATTCGCACAAAGCCCAATATTAACCACTGGCCCAATAACTTACCAATGTATCTCCATCTCCCTTTGACCATTTCACCATTGAAGCCCAATTGATCAACAGCCCATTTCATTAAACCCGCCTGCCTACCTATTTCCTTACATCCATAACCACCTGGGCAATGTATAATGAAATTACACACATAGCCACTTGACCCTTTGATTTCAAAATCTCGCTTACAGATGTAGCCTCTTATCCCATCTCTTTTAAGTAAAAACCATAAATATATCATCTTAGCCATCTTCTGTCCTTATCTACCGGTCTTTCTTGGACCTGTCTAAATGACCCCCAGATATGTTTTGTCTCTTCAGTTTCCAAATCCCACCTACTCTTTTCCTCTCTCTTCTTTCTCTTCTCCGAGAAGCTTCTCCCATGGCCGACTTATTATTTCTTCTTCTCTGCTTCTGTTGACTCCTCTTCTTCCACCGGTGATGTTCCCCCTTATCTGCAGATGCTATGCACATGTAACTTTTTTCTTCTCTTTCTTTTTCCCCATTTTCTATCATATTTCTACTAATATTGTTTATTTTTCCTTCTGTTGCTTCCTCATCTTACGATTCTCCTATACTTGGTGTGATCAAGCTCCCGTCAACTTCATTTCTAGGTAAAAGCTTTCTTTTTTCTATATTTACATAACTCTCAATTTCTCCTCCTCTTTCATTGATTAAAGTTTTCTTTGCTCGACTCCACTCATTTCTGCCTTCACCTGCTCCTTCTTGCTCTGATGGCTTCGCACTTCTAGCTGGTTTCATCAGAGGTGATTTTCTTTCCTTTTTCCATCTGTAATGTTCCTATTTCTCCACCTTTCAGTATTAACTTTTTTGTTCTTTTGTTTTTCATGGGATTTTATGCTATACTGCCGCTGGTTGCCTCGCTGAACCCCAAATGTAAGACCTTGGACTAGAGACTTGCTGCAATGGGATCAATGAAAGGATGTTATTTTACATGTCAAGCTTTCTGTGGTTGTATCTCCAAATAGGTTCTATTTACCTGTAAATTCTCTTCTTTTCTTGCTGTTGAAATTCTGTTTTATTTTTTGCCTTGTATCTGAAAGTTGTTGCCTTATGCCTCTACCTAGTATTAATTTTCCCCATATATCATCTAGCATTTCTCTTTTTGAAATAGGAAATTTGCTATGTGTACCCTCATTAGATCTTGAGCTCTGTTGGATGGGTTCTTGATTGATTTTGGCTTTTATTTTACCTATTATGTACTCTAAGACTAAATCTTCTCCGGTGGATTGAGTACAAAGTACTGATACCACCACCTGAAGAATCATTAAACGAACGAGTACATAAAGTATGTTTGCATGCATCTGTTGCCTTACTTTTTGAGCATTATTGATGTTGTATTTAGATGTTGTCCCCAATTTCACCCCGGTGGATTGAGTACAATGTACTAATACCACCACCTGAGGCTCCCTTAGGAAATAGCATCTAGATACCTTTGTTGAACAATTTCTATGCTCTCTTTCATAAGTCACTTTATGTATCATCCTGCTATAATTCCATGCTAGAATTTTAGATGTCAACATATTTTGAGTGACTGTAATATGTAGTGTATTAAATACCTCTTTCATGTACTCCTTATCATAAAGCACATGAATTATTGAGAGAGTCTCTATATGTTGGGCCTTCCTCCCTTTGGAGATGAATCTCCTCAAGTGATTCATCCAGTGGATTCTACTGTCAGCACCCTGGGTGTCAAATTGGCAGTTGTATTTTCTGTGCATCATCCAGCTGCCATTACTGTCAGCACATTTTATGACTTCTGAAAGAAAACATAGTTGCTTCATCCAGTTATATTCCCTGAAAATGGGAATTTTGCTGTCTGCATACTGTGCAAAAGAACTCCTCATTTCCTCTTCCCCATGATGGACCCAAGGTGTCCACCTCCATATGCAAATGCTAGATTTTATCCCTAATTTTTCCCAGTGGAATGAGTACATAGTACTAATACCACCACCAGAGGATTCCTTACAGGATAGAACCTAATTAGCTCTTTTTCTGATAAATTACATGTCTTATGCCTTACTATACATGCAATATTTTTTAGTAGTTGTATCTTCCAGTTAAAATTCATAGAATGAACTTTAAATGTCAACATGCTACTTGTGAATTCTTGCATGTATTTCTGTTTCTTTTTTATCTTGCTAGCTTCACCCTTAGAAGATGTCCTGATTAGTCTGCCAGATTCTTGATTGCCTGTTTCTATCCTATAAGTTAGGACTAAGTTCCACTAGATGGGCTGAGTATCAATAGATACTAATACCACCACCATAGTTTTCCTTAAAACATAACTTAGCATGTAGGCATTATTGGATTTAAGATAATTATATCAAGCTTGTTTGCTCCTGTAATATAGCCAATAGTACACATGTTGATCCTACTATTCTCCCCTCTTATTGAGATTTGAAACATTGAATTCCTATCATCAGCCTTAAGAGGAGCCCTACTGTCTCTCCTGTTCTTCATGCATTTGAGATGACTGCCAACACCTTGTAGGACTTGTGATTGAGTCCCCAGTTGCCTCATCCAGCTATATTCCATGAAAATGTGAATTTTGTTGTCTGCAAACTGGTCTTCTGACCTTTTGATTAAACATTTTGCCACCAAATGAATCCTTAGAAGTATTGATGCTTCTATGCTTATGTATGCCCTTGATTTTCCTCCAGTGGAATGAGTGCACTGCACTAATACCACCAACTGAATTCCCATCAAGGAATAAGACATAGGCATAGTATCCAAACCTGCAAAACAGTAAATAAAGCTAGTTATCCAAATAAGCATCATAATTTCCTCCTAATGGATTTGAATATGATGCTCCAATGCTTGATCTTCTGTCCAGCTCCTCCTCTTTGATATACTCTTCCAATACATTGTTAATTCCTTCCTACTTTTACCCTTATGTATGGACATTGTGATTTATCACTGTTGATTAGTCTTCTAGCATGTGTATCCAACTCATAAAATTCAACGCATTCTAAAGGCCGATAATCCAAAGCATAATTTGCAATATAATCTGCCAAACTATTGCCCTCTCTAAAATTATGGGATATGTTAACATTACATCTCATCATCACCTGCTGTATCTCCTCAATTATTTCACTAATATTCCATGGTATCTTCCATTCTCCATCCAAAACCTTTTTCAATAGCATAGAGTTAGTACTTACTTCAATAAACATAAATCCCTCCCTTAGACAGTATGTTAGAGCTTCCAAAATTGCCTTTGCTTCTGCAACTGTGTTTGACACCTCTGGAACTTCTTTACCACAACCATATACCAGATCACCTTCTTCATTTCTTAGCACAAAAGCAATAGAGCTTCTTCCTGGTTTCCCTCTTGACACCCCATCTGTGTTCAGTTTTATCCAACCCTGTTTAGTAAAATTCCACTTCACCTTATTATAAGTTAGCTTAGGAGTGTATACTTCTAGTACCCTAATCAGATCAGGCCATCTGTGATAAGGATTTTGGATACTTGGCTTTCTAATCTTAACTAGGTTCTGCATAGTAGTTGAGGCTTGATATACCACCCTATTGACAGTGACAACAACCCCACACTTATACCCATTCCTTTTCTTTCACAGCACCCATATGATCACTGATGGTAGTGCTTGCATTATAGGCTTCATTCTTCGTAGAACATTAGAAGTCCAGCATTTAGTAATTGCTTGATGCATTGTGGTCCCCTTTATTGAAATCCCTGCATGTCCAAGGAAATAGTTCCAAACCAGTCTTGCAGCATGAGACTTAAAGAATAAATGTTGCATTGTTTCTTCCTTAGGTTCTTTTCAACAATAGCATTTAGAAGGCATTGCATAACCTAGTTTTCTGTAAAACTCATCCAAAGGTAGATTATTTCTCCAAACTTTCCACATAAAAAATGAAATTTTAAATGGTAATCCCTTCACCCAAATGTTCCTGTATGCATTGTAAGGTTGTTGCCTCCTCCTCAAGAAGTCTCATGCTGATTTTACACTGAAATCCCCTCTCTCTTCAAACATCCACACTGGTTTGTCTATTATATTACTCCTATTGGGTGGTTGTATACTGTCTAGAATATATGTAGCAGGATCATCTGGAAGAATCTCTCTAATCTTCTCTTCATCCCATTCTCCCTCAATCACCACATCATATAAATTATGGACTGATTCACATATAACAAAATCTGGTGGTGTGACAAAATAAAGAGCTCCAAGACCTGTCCAGTTCCTATACCAAAAAAGTGAGGATCCCATCTTTGGCTGCCATAAAATCTGATGTTCCATGATGTCTCTACACTCCAACATCTTCCTCCAAATATGTGAGCCATCCTTCCAAGGAACTATAATAGGATTAAGTTTCTTACAGTACTTCTGACTCATGAAAGAACTCCACAAGCTTGGTTTTGTTCTAAAATTCCACAAAAGATTACAGAACAAAGCTTTAGCCATATCATTCAAAGATCTGAAAGCCACTCCTCCTTCTTCATAAGGTAAGCAAAGTGTATTCCATGATGCCCGATGCCTATTAGAAATCCCTACTGAATTACATCAGAGAAAATGAGCAAAGATCTTATGTAATCTATTAATAACATAATCTGGAGGGTTGACTGCTGATAACAAATGAATAGGCATGCTTTGTAACACATGGGCAATAAGAACTGCTCTACCACCAAGAGATAACAATTTCCCTTTCCAATTCTGAAGCTTGTCCATTACCTTAGTTATAAGATCCTGATAACAATCCATTCTTCTTCTAAGATAAAATATAGGAGAACCAAGATAGGTAAAGGGAAAATCCTTCTTTGGAATACATGTGATTCTCTGCACTTTGTCAATCACCTATGCACTAGTAGAATAACGCATATAGAATGCTGATTTTGACTTATTTATCAGTTGGGCAGAAGCTGCCTCATATAAGGATAAAACTTGCATTATTAAGTCTAATGAATCAACATCTGATGAAGAGAAGATGATTGTATCATCTGTATAAGATATGTGATTAATTTTAGGACTCCATTTAGGTAAGCCAAAACCACAAAAATGCAGATTTCTATGCAAATAATTCAGTCCCCTTGACAAAGCTTCAGCAGCAATAACAAATAGAGTAGGAGATAAAGGATCCCCCTGTTCCACACCCCTAGTTTATTTAAAGAAACCATGTGGCTGGCCATCCAACAATATAGAATACCAATTGTTTGATACAGTCCCAAATATCAGTCATATAAATCTTTCTCCAAAACCCATTTTTCTCAACACCTTTGCCAAAAATAACCAAGATAGCCTGTCATATGCTTTAGCCATGTCCAGTTTAATCACCACATTAGGACCTGCCTTGGTTCTTAGTCTTATATCTGTAATTATCTCCTGTGTTAAGAGGATATTCTCCACTATGCTCCTTTCTTTCACAAATCCTACCTGCTCTTCAGATATTAAACTAGGCAGCAGAGTTACCAATCTTTCATGAATAACTCTTGAGAAAATCTTGTTAACAAAATTACTCAAGTTGATAGGTCTCATGTCTGCATATGATATAACCTCTTTCTTTTTTGGCAGAATAACCAAATTTGTATGAGTTATAAATCTTGGTAATTCATGGCCACTAAAGAAAGCTTTCACCATGTCTACCACATCATCCCCTATGATATCCCAGTAGGTCTGAAAGAACAGTCCATTGAAACCATCTGGTCCACCAGCACTTTCAGCATTAAGGCCAAAAACAGCACATTTAACTTCCTCTTTTGTTGGCTAGTGGATCAATTCTATGTTCCTGTCACTATCAACCAATGTAGGTATATAATCCAGAATCTTAAAATTGGTAGGAACAGTTTCCTCATGAAATTGAGCTTGGAAAAATCTGATTGCCTCCTCAGCAACTTCTGACTCATTTTCAAGCCAAATTCCAACTTCATTTTGGATCCTTTTAAATTGCAGCCTTTTCTTTCTGCCATTTACTTGAGCATGGAAGAATTTAGTATTCCTGTCTCCATCTTGAAACCAGGACATACCAGATTTTTGCTTCCAAAATTCCTCCTCAAGGGCCAACAGTTTGATAAAATCAGTTTGAACCTTCTGCAAGTTTACCCTGTTAATAGCTGTTGGGTGTTTCTCAAAATCAGCTTCATGCACCTTCACTACTTCCTCTAAATTTTTAATATTCGGAAAAATGTCTCCAAAGGTCATTCTACTCCATGATGAAAGTGCTTTCTTCAACTTTTTTAGCTTATGATTAAAAAATATAAAAGGATCTCCAGTAAAATCTGCATTCCAATTGTCTTTCACAACATTCTTAAAAGTAGGTTGTTTGGTCCAGAAGTTGAGGAATCTAAAAGGTTTTCTTATAGGAGGTGAATCTTTCTTCAAGCTTAGCATCATAGGACTATGATCAGACCCCACCTTGGACAAGTGAGTGACTTCCACATTAGGAAATAGCTGCTGAAATTCTAGATTAGCCACACACCTATCTAGTGTCTTGAAAATACAGTCCTCTCCTGCCCTTCCATTCCACCATGTATAGATACTGCCTTTGAAACCTAGGTCATTTAGGTTACATGTATTCACACAATGCCTGAAATCTTCAATTTCATTAATAGATATAGGTAGTCCACCATATTTCTCCTCTACATCCCAAATCACATTGAAGTCTACCCCTATAAGTCAAGGAAGTGACATATCTCTAGCCAAATAATACAAGCTATCCCATAGCTCTATTCTCTCCATAGGATCACATTTAGCATATACAAAAGTATCTACCACTGCTACTTGAGTGTCCAGATATATAATCTTCATTGTCATCTGTTGTTCCTTATTAATTAGCACATCAACTCCATGATCTTCATCAACAAAGACCCATATCTTGTTTGATACATTCCCAAAAGTTTGTAGCATTCCAATTTTCCTTCTATACCATTCTAGCTTTCTTGGTTGATGTTTTGGTTCCATTATCCCAATAAATTGAAAATGATGTTGTTTATTCATGTTGATCAGCCTCTCAAATGATTTTTTAGTCTTGACGGACCTGATATTCCATATAAGTGCATTTATTATTGGTTTTGTGATTTAGTTAGGGCCCTCTTGTTTTGACCCCAGGTACTATGCTTTGACTCTCCTTCTGCACATTCTTCTTTCCCTTCCCTGATGATTTTTCTGGCTCTATGTACCAAGGAGATACATCACCTATTCTTGCCATATTTTTCCTCGTCCACCTTGCAGACAAGAATAACAAAATTGGCGGGAAACACAAACTTCCCCACCTGGATGAGCACATCATCCAATGTACCAAATGGACGCTTAACCGTCCTGTCAGCAAGCTGTAATAACATAGAGGTAGGCCTGGCTCTCCCGATGCCCATCCTATTATAAATTACCAAGGGCATAAGATTTATGCTTGCCCCCAAATCATACAATGCCTTTGCAAAGGAAAAGTTTCCTATAGTTCATGGAATGGTGAAGCTACCTGGGTCAGATAGCTTCTCAGCAATGGGTCTAGAAACCACAACACTACAAGTCTGAGTAAAAGTCATGGTGGAAAAGTCTTGGAAATCCAATTTCTGAGACATCAGATCTTTCATCATCTTAGCATACCCAGGCATTTCTTTCAAAGCTTCATTTAAAGGAATGTTTACCTCGATTTGATAGAGCATATCGAAGAACCTTTTGTATTTCACCTCTTTCTGGTGCTTGGCCAACCTTTGGGGGAATGGGGTTAGAGGCCTTTTCTTCCCAATCACTTGGGATTTTTGTTCTCTATCACCTGCTCCTCAACCGGCTGCTCTACCGGTTTAGCTGCTTTCTCCGTTCCCTGTCGCACATTATTATTTTCAGCTACTGGCTGGACTATAACCTCTGTCAACCCGATGGACTCCTCCAGTTCAATGGGTACTGGAATGTGTGTCTCAACATGCAAATTGCTTCTCCCTCTTACTTGTTCCGCATCAAGATCTCTTCCACATCTTAGATTAACTGCCATCGCGTGCTTTGGGATTTGATCCTTTGGGTTTGTTTGTGTATCTGCATGTAATGTCCCATGAGGATGATTGTTAAGTGATACAGCAATCTGGCCCACCTATACTTCAATATCCTTGATAGCTGCGTCATGTGCATTGTGAGCACGTGATTTTTGCACTAAGCAAATAAATTCCAAAATTAAAATAAATAAGATTTTTTAGTGCAATTGCATTATTTGCTTGAAATTGGATACATTTTGTGTGTTTGAATAATATAAACAAAACTAGAAAAATCAAAAAAATATAAGAAATACCTGCATTTTTAATTAATTAGTTTTGAAAGAAAAGAAAATCAACGAAAAAATAGCTTTAAATAGTGGAAAATATAAAAAAATATAGTAGACAATTGCCGAAAAATGCCAAAAAATTAGTGAAGGTAGGAAATCAAGTATTTTCAATAGTGGAATAAATAAAATACAAAAAGTACAAAAAGAAATTACCTCAATATAATTAAAATACCCAAAAATATAAAAAATATATATAAGTATAATAAATTTGGGCCAAATACAGTCCAAATGGTTGGCCCATGCTTTGGCCCCAGGGTTCCGGTCTAGGGTTTAAATTGATAGAATATCAGCCGTTCACTTCCTCAGATCCAACGGCTAAGAATATTAGCAGATTTATAAGTAATTGATTAATATGCAAGGTTCAATCTGAACCGTCCAGTTCAGATTATCCAACGGGGGAAGCTTGGGCTTAGTTTAAGACGAAGCGACATCGTTTGATTAGGCCAATCCCAGACCATTGATCATCGTTGATCTAACGGCCAGGATCACCTTGAGGGCTCCGAGTATATAAGGCTTTGGTCTCAGTAAAGACTAGCCATTATAGAACTCAAAAAACCCTAGCCGCCTCTTCTTGTCTTCTTCTTCTTCTATTCATCTACGCCGGCCATGGAGGCCACCGCCTTTCATGGTAGTCTCCGGCCACTCCCTCCACCCCTTATTCTTCTTCTCTTCTTCTCCTCCACAAATTACACCCAAAACCTAAAACCAACCCTGAAACCCCCCCTTGTTCTTGAAACTCCGGTCATCGGAGTTCATCTCTGGTGACCAAACCTATGAGAACGACCTCCAGCTTAACACCAAAGAACCGCCATCTCCTGATCTATCACCCCATATAAGCCTTTTCCCTCGAATATAACCCTAATTGTTCGAATCTTTAAAAAAGAGTCATCGAAACCCTAATTCCGGCCGACTCAAACAAACCTCTAACAAGGATCTCACCTTTCCCTCCTCTGAACACCCTTTGCTACCCCAAAAACCCTAAAAGACTTCGTCTTGAAGTTTAACAAGAAAACCAGAAAAAAAATAAAGAAATAAAGAAAAGAGAAAGGAAATCTGAAAAAAAAGAAGAAAAGATGACATGGAGGAGAATAAGAAGCTCAGGGGACCGGCCTTGCTAAGCTAAGTCCCCCTTTCTTTGTTTTGTTTGCTTACTTCACTGTTCTCTTTTATGTTTTTGTTATATCCTGTTAATCTAGTTTTCTTTCGTTTTAATCTTTGTTTGTTTCTCTGGTTTAAATATATGTTCTTGATATCACTGTTCTTCTTCATCTTTGGTGTGTTTTAATATCTCTTCTGTTTTTCTTGTCCATGATAATTGCATGTTTAGTTTCGGTTCTAGTTTAGCCGTTTGATTCTCATTCTTCTTCATCTTCTGTTTATACTAGGGATTTTTCTTTGATGTTGGTTTACAATACCTCTTTTGTTCTTTTATCTGCTAAATGGCATTCTTAAGATTGGGGTTTGATCTTTTGAAATATAATTCAGTGATTCTACTTCTCTTTTCTGTCATTTCATATGATAGATCTAGGGATTTTTCTTCAATTATTTTTACTGTCTTTCCTATTCTTCATCTTCTCTTTCTCTATCATCCGCATGTGTTAGATTAGGGTTAGCCTTTTGAAAGTTTATATCGAGTGGTTCTGATTGTTATCATTTTCGTTTACTCTGTTAAAGTCATGTCTTGTTAGTTTATTTGCTCTTTTGACTGGTTAGATCATGTCTCAATTCTCTTTACTGCTTTGTGGGATTCAGTCCTAATGTGTCTATGTCAATGAATTTTAAGTGTGTTTTGGGGGTTTTCAGTGATTCATTCAACATTAAACGGTTGTAACTAAGCCTGCTTGATGTTTGATTGACACTTTGCTATTTGAAACTGAGTTTGTGAGTCTGATTGATTGAGATTCAACATTATCCAACTTCTTCTCTGAGTTTTAATTAATTGATGAACAAGTTTGATTTCATTTGGCTATGTGTGCAACTGTCTGATTGAAATGGCGAAGTTTGTAATGATTTTATGTTAGTATGAGCATTGTTAATGCCTACCAGGCTTAGGAGATTTGGTTATAACTACAGTAGTACTAGGCTTCACAAGTGGTTAATTCTGAAAATATACAATAAGATAGGGTTAAAATTGAAAATCACAAAAAATAGGATATAAGTTTAATAAGTGACCAAGAGTGGTCAATTTTGCAATTGACCTACTCTGCTAGGTCTTTCACACACTGACCCACCCTTAAATAGGCTAGTTGTGTAATAATTGGTTTAAGTTTGAAAGGTCAGACTTACCAAGGCTTAAGCAAGCCCTGACAATGGGTGGCTAGGCCTGCAAAGGTCTTTGTCTGGCCTGTGTTCAGTAATAAGCCTTGAAATGGCAAAACCAAGTCCAAACTTTGGGATTGGCTAAGTTTTAAATAGCTTAAATATAACAATAAAGCAGGCTAGTCCTGTAATTAGCTTATAAATGAAATAAAGTTCTTAATTAACAGAAATGAAGCAAAAATGGTTAAAATTGAAATAATTCCTTAAGTCAAAATTGGCCAGTCCTTAAATACTAATGCAAGGATTGGCCCTTAGTTAAATAAGGTTGAAAATGCTGAAAACCTGACCTAGGTAGGTCGGATAATTCAGCTCTGTCCCTAGGGGCATAAAGGGAAATTAAAATGGTAAAATGGTAGATTAAATAGAGCATATAGGGACATAGGAGACATTTGTGCTCCTGATTTCTTCAATTTTGCAGAGATTTAAGGGTATAATGGTCACACTAAAAAGGGAAATCAGTAAAAATCAATAACAAGTAGGGACACTTTGGTAAAAACTTCAAAATTGAATAAAAACAAACCTTCCAACACATGCTGGAAGGGATCTTGTAACTAAATTGGGGTGTAAAGTGTAGATTTAGTAAGTTTTAAGGGGAGGGAAATGGAATTAATCCCTATTCTTTCCCCCCAAGAATTCTGCCAATCTATACTTATAAACACCCTCTTTTAAGACTGATTAAGGGCTGGTTTTTCAACAGAAAAATTCAGAGAGAAATCATATAGATATAGAGTAAAATACACTGAAATAGCATATAGTTTCTCTAGTTTTCGAGTTGAAATTGTTGTTTGGAGTTTATTTGGAATTTCTGCTTGTCTCTGTTGGGTTTTCTATTGCTGATTGCTATGTTATTTACGCTCATTTGGAACTCAAATCTTCACTGTTGCATAGCCTGTCAAGTTATTTGATATGCTTATTTCTGCTCCCCTTAGAACTTATTGGCTTATTTTTGCTGAATCAGGTACACTTTTGTTCAAGGCTATGTAATGAAGCAGCAATGTTGAAATGAAGTTTTAAAAGTTAAAATTTTGATTGTCTTTTGTATTCTTTGTTTTCCTAATTAGCTGTTAGTATTAGTATAGATCTATAATTCATTAGAATAGTATTGTATGTATAAGTAAGAAGTCGAACAAAAACAATGTAATAGATAGTAAAAATAGTAGTAGTGTAGTCGCGATAGTAGATCAATTAGTTAAGTAGGTAAAACTTATAAAACAAAGCTAAATAACCCTAATATGGATCGATAATAGCAAGTTCATAGAAGTAGTTGCAATCAACTCGCGTAGTTAATCTGATTTAGAGATCAATAGTTGGATCTGAGTAAGCTTAAAAGAGAAACAACTAATTGAAGTAATAACTCATGTTAAAACTGACTTTGTGGTATCAAACAACTGGATTCGTAGTAAAACCAATAGTATAATTGTGCATTTGTGAATGACTCATTTGAGTTTTTTTTAAGTAATCTGGATGTTGAGTAAGAGTAGTTGCACTGTTTAAGTTTAATCGTGCTTTATGCGTAATTAAGTCACTTTTTTTCATCTCTTAGTTAGTCAGTAACTCGAATGTTAGTATAAATTTGTTATTAGAAAACAAAGTATAAAAGCAGTTTACTAATTTGATTCTCATGTTCATTAGATAGTTATGATTTAGAATTAATATTGATAATTTGTATAGATTTTCTCCTTTGATAAATAAAAAATGCAATTTGAATTCATTATTAATTCCAGAAGTTTGTCTTTGCTATAAGTTATTCATTCTCATTATTATTGTTTCAATCTGGTCTGGGCCTGATATACGGCGTGGGTCTGGACTGTATTCGCAAGTTCGCTGGGCCATTGACTAAAAGCCCAAGTCTGATCTGGGTCATTAAGACCTGGACATATATGATATTATACTAAATATTATTCCAGAAATCCAGGCCCAATAACAATAGAAATAACAAGGGCCTGGACTCATTTTCTGGAATTGTAGTTGATTAATGGCTAAGGAAAAAACAAAAATAGAATAACATAGTATGTACATATTAGTATTGAGACTATAAAATTAAATCGGGATGAGCCTCACATGACACCAAATAGTGGGGCCCCCTTTTAGTAATAAAGTGAAATATGTAAATAGAATCGGGAAAGCTAATAGTGAATTCCATAGCTTCTCCCAAAAGACTTAAAGGTTGATAGACACTATTAGACACGGTTTAATATATTTTCTTTAAATACGAGTGTGCACTTGGTGCGACTCAAATCCCAAATCTCGGCGAAGCCGAAATATACTAAAGGTCACAGGCATACTGGTTGCGGTATGACTCAAAGTATGTTTTTGCAACATTGTAATTCTTAAAAATATTAAAAGTGAGAACACATACATATTGCTTAAAATGTATAACAAGTCAAGTAAGATTGAGAACGACGGTTGAGCGACCGTGCTAAAACCACGAAATCCGGGAATGCCTAACACCTTCTCCCAGGTTAACAGAGTTCCTTGACCAGGTTTCTGTTTCCCGGACTGTAATAACAGAGTCAACTTCCTTGGATTCGGGATTAACCGGTGACTTGGGACACCATTATCTTCCCAAGTGGCGACTCTGAAAATCAAATAAAAATTCCGAACCGATTGTCCTTTATGTGGAAAAACTCCTTCCTCTTTGTTGTTATATCCTTCTCGGGTATTTGAACACTGAGGTATACCCTACGTATGCCTCTGGGGTAGTAAAAAGGGAGGTGTGACAGCTCTGGCGACTCTGCTGGGGAAACCAACCCAGAACTTCGGTTTCAGGGTTTAAGAACTCGAGCTCCTTAGAATCGTCGTCCTCGATACTATTTGACTTTGTTATATGCTTTAAACAACGTGTTATGTGTTTTACCGCTTTGATATTATATGGATTGTATATAAATTGTGTCGAAAACCCTTCCCTTCTTCACCCCCGGGGATGTGCTTACTGGTTAAGACTCCCCTTTCTTTTAAGCCACACCTGAACTAAGAAATAGAGGTCGGATAAGTTACAAAGCCGATTGACTCCGCGAGTCACTGGTACGTAGCCCCCTCCTCGATTCGAGTTGTCCGCTCGGATACACGGTCTAGCACTCTATGAAAGTATAAGATGTTGAACATAGGTCTAGGGCGATTATTTGCATCCTATCTGACTTAGGGGACTCAACATAGGGGTTGCATCCGTCTAGGACAGGTGACCCAGTAATTAAAGACCGAGCATATTATATGTTGCATTTTATTGTCCTCGATCGTTATGCGGACCGGCAAGATTCTCGAGGATAGAAAAGAGTGTCTAATAAAAAGAGAGAAATAAGAACTAGTGATAAAAGTGCAGTCGGAAAATCTGAAAATTTGAAAAAAAAATGGCTTTGTTGTTGAAATAATTGGTCAACTAGTCTGATCGAACAACGCAGGTTTGACTCTCGCCATTAGGTGGGATACGTAGGCAACTCTTGAACGGGTCCAACCACATTTTTAGAAAAAGACCAAAAATATTTTCGTTTTAAATAATTGGAGTGATCGCTATTTTCGGAAATGGCCGAATGTTCCGAAAGGACGCCGGAAGGCTGTTTTGGCAAAAATGGCCACTTCGAGAGTCATGTTTTTTCTTTTTCGAATTCAAAAACGAAAACTTGCCTTGAAAAATATTTTTCTCTTTTCTAAATAAAATCGCCCTAATAAATGTGCAGGATGAGAACGATACAGAATGAGCCTTTCACTTTAATGAATAGAATCCCTTTAGAGCTAACACTATGGTGGAATGACATGGGAATAGAAGGGCAAAATCGGGTCAAAGGCTACTTGAAAGATCCCAGGGCTGAATGGACATAATTCCCCGAGGCGACATAATCCGAGCACGGGTCAAATATTGGGATCCTGCGCACAATGTACTATATCTTTCGGACTTTGAACTCACTCCCACTCAGGAGGAAATTGCTTTCTACATAGGGAAGAACGAGGTCCCCTTAAAAGAGAAATACCCGGTGGCCCCAAGAGCAGTAACGGTGCACTGCTTCTTGGACTCTTTGAAAATTGCTAGAAACGTCCACAACGAGGATTTAGCCAATGGGTTTTGCTCCCTAAATTTCATTTATAGCAGATATGGACATGTCGGGGGTTTCAATGACTCCACAAACAAGCTTTGTAGCAAGTCCAACCAAGCAAAATGGAGGAGCATTGACGGTTTGCTTTCTTAGTGGCATTTCTCGGGGTCATCATATTTCCAAGAAAGGACAGGCATATTGATATAAAAGTTGCCGGGGTAGCAAGCACTTTGGTTGTACAAGATAATTGTACTCTGGCTCCAATGATTTTAGCAGACATCTACCGTGCCCTGACTACATGTAAAGCAGGTTGCAACTTCTTTGAGGGATGTAACTTGATTTTGCAAATCTAGATGATAGAACATCTATGACATCATCCTTCGTTCTCAAGCTATGGGCCGACTGCAAGAACGTGCCTCGAAGAATTCTACACGAGAACAAAAGAAGTTAAGTTGCCGGATGGAGTTAAGGATTGGATTTCATACCTACGATCGTTGGCCGACAGCCAGATCGATTGGGCATACGGATAGTTGCCCCTCGACGAGGTGATTTACATGCCAACGGAAGGGTCACACTTTTTGATCAGGGGTTTGAAAAGTATCCAGCCTTATGCTCCGTATAGGGCCCTGCGACAGCTTGGAAAATGTCAAGTTATACGAAAGGATGGGGACCTCAGTTCGCAAGTAATAGAGATTAGTCCGGATGGGCAATTCCCGGAAGCAAAGGTCCGACACATTTGGAATAAATGTCAGAATTTGAAAGTAGAGACTTGTGTGGAGAGCAGAGCTTGGGGAGAACTGTCGTCAGGATATTCCGTATGGTATCGACGAGGTATTGAGCATGACAGGCCATCGAAAAGACATCACTTGCAAGATTTGGCGGAGCAATCTAAGGAAAAAAGGAATTGGGCAGCCAAAGAAAGTGAGTATAAGGCCAAGATCAGTTTGCTAGAAAAACAGTTGAGAGATCTCCAGTTTGAGAGTTGTTTGCAGGCAGCATCCGATGAAGGAGAGAAAAAGCAGCTGAAAAAGGAGAATGAAATTATAAAGGCTCAGGTTGCTAAAATGAAAATTGCATCCGAGACCCCTGTTCGCTTAGCCCGAGACGAGAAATTGATTGAAAATTTTCAACGCAAAGTGAATGACTACAGCTTCGATTTAGACAAAACAGAAAAGGAGTTAGTCAAGGCTCAGAAGCAACTGTCCAAAGATACCGAGGAAAGAGCCAAGTTGGTTCAGCAGCTACAAGATAAACATGAGTTTTAGGTAGCTCGTCTGCGAAAGAAAATTGTCACAGCCACTGTTAAAAGTAACAAGATCATCAAAGAATTCGAAGAAGAAAGAGAACATTGTTACACGACTATGGCTCGGTTAGAGTTTGAGCTACAACAAATGCAAAAAGAGAACCAACACACCTTAGATGCTTGCGCCGAACAGATTAGCTGATTGCTTCAAGAGAAAGGGGTTATTCGAGAGAGAATTGTTCATATTGCTCAGTACATCACCCGATAGAGCCAGCTGTGTGAAGACATGTCCCGAGCAACATTTGTGTTAGCTGTGAAGTTCTTTGTGCAGCAAGTCATGTCCAACATAGATAGGCTCCAAAGTTGATTAGCATATAGACCCGTGGCAAGACCGAACGACGTCTCGCGGGCACTAGGAGCATTAATGTATTCATAGGGCATGCATTCTGTATTCATATTTCTTTGCATTAGTAGCACATCACCCTCTTGTAAACCGATGTTTTTGAACTATCAATGAGAAATCAAGAGTTGTTGCTAATGCTTTTTGTTTTATATCAATTCTTGTACGATAGGCAAATAAATAGGAACGCAAATCAATAAAGAAAATAAGAAAGAAATAGAAAAGAAAGAAGAAAAAAAAAGAGAAGAGGAAAAGAAAAGAAAAGAAAAGAAAAAAAAAGAGGAGAAAAGAAAGAAAGGAAAAGAAAAGAAGAAGAAAAGCAAGAGAGAAAAAAAAAGAGAAAGAAGAAAAAAAAAAGAAAAAAAAAAGAGAAAGAAAAGAGAATGATGAGGTTGGTTCAAAATGGAACAAATGTCGGGATGATGCATGACGATCAAAGGCAGAAAATTGTGATTACTCCAATCGTTGCATCTTATTCTTTCATGTGTTAACTATTAACGGGTGTTGTTGTTTATGAGAATCAGATTTCAGCTGGCAACTGGTATTTTGGCTAATCATCCCTACAACACACGATCTAAGACAATGACAAAGGTCGTTGAACCAACTGTCATGGACCCTGTCCAAGAGGAGGAAGCTGTGGATGTGGCAGGAATGAAAGAAGAAATGTACAAGCTCAAGCAGCAGATGGCTGAGATGTACCAGGTTTGGTCTGGGGGTCAACCCTTACATACATATCCCGCTAACCTAGCATATGTCCCTCCAGTCAATCCCAACCCTAAGCCACCCACTATGAACTCATCCTCTACATATCCAAACTATCACCACTACTACGCTTCCACCTCTCAGGTGCCACCACCACTCTCCAAACAAATGCCACCCCAACCACCACAAGTCGCCCCGGTGTATATAGCACCTCCACCTGCTACCCTGCATAAGTCATCTAGCGAGTCGTTGTTCCATGTACAGGATGCCACTACTACCCGCCTGAACCAACATTTCGGCAGCATGAATCTCATACCCCGTTGATGGAGGCAACTGAAAAAAACCTGTCAGGAACTTAGAACAGGAGGAGATGGCCAGAAAGATGAGGAGTTTGGAGCAGTCCTTCCGTAACATACAAAGGCTAGGGCGCAAGTGAGTGTAGCGTACAAAGACCTATGTCTGTTCCCAGAAGTGCAGCTCCTGGTTGGGTTCAAGTTACCTAAGTTTGACATGTACAGTGGACACGGAGATCTGGTAGCCCATCTTAGAGGATACTGTAGCAAGATGCATGGCGCAGGGGGAAGATATGAGCTTCGGATGGCGTACTTTAGCCAATGTTTGAGTGGTTTTGCACTAGAATGGTACACGCGTCAAGATCATACCAGATGGTTCATCTGGGATGATCTAGCACAATCATTTGCCAACCATTTCCAGTACAACTTGGAAATCATATCGGATAGGTTGTCACTTACTTAGATGGAAAAGAAACCTGGTGAAAGCTTTCGAGAGTACGATTTTAGATGGAGAGAACAAGCAGCAAGGGTGGATCCGCCGATGAAAGAGAGTGAAATGGTAGCCTGTTTTTTGCAGGCCTTGGAGCCTACTTACTATAGATATCTAGTGTCAGCTATCGGCAAAAATTTTAATGAAGTCATAAAGATGGGGAGTTTTGTAGAAGAAGGATTGAAAACTAACAAGATTATGAGCTTTTCTGCGATCAAGGCCACAGATCAGGCCATACAGAAAGGGAATGGAGGACCCATTAGGAATAAAAAGAAAGAAGAGGTGTCGGTTGTGGAGAGTAAAGCCTGGAATCGTAGCCAATACCATCACCCACCTCGCCCATACCAAACATACCCACCAGCACCCTACAACCCACCTCCACCATAATATCCACCCACTACCCTACACTACCCCATTCCATAAGCCCAAACTTATCCCTCACCCCCTAAGGTATAGCAAGCCCAGGTCCCGCAAAATGTTTATCACACACAGAACACCTACCCCTCTTCTAGAACTTACTAGAACCCGAACAAACGAAACTTCAGACCCGACCCAGAGATGAGAAACAAAGCACAAATGAAAAAAACATTCACCCCATTGGGGGAATCCTACACTAGCCTCTATCACCGACTGAAGGAATTGGGGATGCTGAATCCAATTAAACCAAAGCTTCCAAACCCACCTCCCAGGAATATTGATCAATCGGTCAGGTGCGAGTATTGCTCCGGGGCACTAGGGCATGACACTGAAAAATGTTGGCACTTGAATAATGCTATACAGGAGCTCATTGATAGTCGCAGGATTGAGGTAGAGGCTCCAGAGACTCCGAACATTACTCAAAATCCACTGCCGACTCATCATGAGACACACATGATAGAGTTAGCACAAGAGGAAAATAGCAGGAAGCCATCCCAGTCGGTCATGATGATAAAAGCCAGCAGCAAAACAGAAAAAGTAATTGAGAAAGAGAAAGCAATAGCTGAAGTACCAGTGAAAAAGCAACTAGTGGTTGAGACTTTGAAAGTTATGGTGCCAGGGGTGAAACCATTGTTGACAGTGAAAGGTGCATGCATGGAACCAGTAATTATAAAGCCAGTGGTGCTGATGCCGGTGGTAGATACTAAAACTGTACCTTGGAACTACAAGAAGGTGGCAGTAGTGTACAAAGGAAAAGAAGTGACTGGAGAGATCAACGAGACACACAGTCTAACTCGTTACGGGCGATGTTTTGCCCCGGAAGAGTTAGGAAAAATGAAGGTGGTGAAGGAGAGTCATATGAAGAAGCTTGTCACTGAAGAAGAAGCAAAAGAATTTCTGAAGAAGATAAATTCTCAAGACTACTCGATAGTAGAACAACGGAGAAAGACACCTGCACAAATCTCTTTGCTCTCATTGTTGATTCACTCGGAGGAACACAGAAAAGCATTGTTCAAGATATTGAATGAGGATGTCCCCGAAAAGATCTCAGTCTGTCATCTTGAGAATATTACCAACAAGATTTTTTAGTCCAACAGGATTACATTCTCGGACAATGAATTGCCGAATGAAGGGACCGAACATAACAAGGCACTCTACCTTACCGTGAAAAGCGAGGAATCGTTGGTCACTCGGGTATTGATAGATAACGGTTCGAGTGCAAACATTTGTCCACTTTCCACTCTTGGAAAGCTGAATATTAATCCTTACAGAATCTGGCGGAATAGTGTGAATGTTTAAGGGTTTGTCGGATGAAGCAAAAATACTTTGGGGGATATCATCTTGGAGGTTACAATTGGGCCAGTAGACTTTACGATGGAGTTTCAGGTGTTAGACATCGTTGTGTCCTACAATCTATTGCTGGGTCGACCATGGATCCATGCAGCTAAGGCCGTACTATCATTCTTGCACCAAATGGTTAAGTTCGAATGGGAGCAG